>CAXKVY010002541.1:0-64172 GCA_964058915.1 Tetropium fuscum
ACGAGTATATAGCTACCAACTTCGGTGACAAAGGACACTTTAAAACGCAATACAAATTAGCCCAGCCGTCAGCGCAGTAAAAATGACTACCTGAAAATAATTCACGGAGTTATGATTTTTTGTGCATGGTGTAGTGTCAAGTGTCAAAAATAACATGTCCATTTTTCTACCTCGAAATCCCTGTGGAAATGTGAAAAAAAATCGTGTTTCTGCGAAAAAAAATATTTTTTTTCGAAATATCTCGGTATCTGTTTATTTTTACAGTAAAGTTGATAGTTTCAATGCAACGGGTCTGTAAATGCAAGTATATTGTTTATCGCAGTCGCACAAATTTTTGGTTCGCGAGTTTCCGTGGACAGAGACCTTTCGTCATTAATATGTATGTAAATTCTACCCACAAACATTCATGCTATTATATGTGCTACTCATTTCCACACCACCCTTGCGGTAGTAACCGGTGCTTTTTTTTTCGTGGTTTCCCCAGTAGCCTAATCCACTAAGCGAGATTAATAGAATTTCCTTCGCTTTGTACTTCTCGATGGCCCCGGTTTTCCATGGTCTTCAGCTTGTGATACGTCATTTTCACTGTGCTCATTGGAATCCAATTCTTGGTCGACGTCCAATATTTCTATTATTCCATCTATCATGGTTGTCGGAGCTGCATCTTCGTCATCACTTGCAGCAAGTTCTGCTCATTATTGTAGGAGGCACCGTTCATACATCCACATATGTTAGTGCAATGTAATCTCGTATTCCTGCAGCCGCAGGCAGGTCCACAACCTTTTTTGCATTTACACTAAATGCATTTTAGTAATTTTCTGGCGCGGGGTCCTGCAAAGTCGTTATTGGAACAAGTAATCTACATTTATTCTCCATTCATTTAGTCATTTATTTTTCATCTCCAGTTTGTAGGTGGCTTTTCATTACCACGCCAAAGTTGCCTTTGGTGGTAGAATGCTGCTGCGCTGCTGCTTCAGATGGTGCTAATAACATTGGTTTTGCTTTTAGTTATTGATTGCAAAAAGCAGCGGTAACGGTGAGTGTTCAATGATGTGTTCAATGAAGGTTTAGCGCCATGCAATGATTAAAGAAAGCGTTGTCCGGTCTCAACGACAACTTCAGGGTCAGCATTTTCGTCATTAAAAACTTATACGTACTGCTCTATATGCTTATTCTTCTGAAATACAGTGATGAATTTCGCCTTCCCTTGTTTGAAGATCGCGGAAGTAGTATAGCAAGCGCTGATCGCGTAAAGAATAAATAGATTTTGTCGCACTTTTGCCTCTTCTGGTCGCAGGCAGTTAAACGAGTATACACAATAATAAAGTAAGTTTATAGGTAGGTTTTGATATATGAAGTCTAAAATGTTCACGGAAACTCGTGAATGAGGAATTTCAATGCGATAAAAAAGTACTTACATTTACAGCCGCTGCATCGAAACTATCAACTTTACAGTAAAAATGAAAAGAACATAAATTGTAGCAAATTCGGTCCCGTTCATTTTTGCACAGAAGTATATTTTTCCTAAAACACACGAGAACCGAAATATTTCAAAAAAAAATATTTTTTTCGCAAAAACATGATTTCTTTTCAATTTTCACAGAGATCCGGGTTCCCAGGGATTTTCTCAGGAAAACTCCGTAAATTATTTTCAAGTAAAAGTACCTGACGACTGGGCTAAATGCTGAAACTTTACGTGGCGGATATAGATGAAAAATATTCATAGCTCACTTAAATTAAATCATTCACCTTTCCTCTCTAAACTAATTTTCCTGGTGCCTATCATCTTTATATACCTACAAATAAAGATTTTGACTTTAAACAATATTTAGGTTTCATTAAAATATTTGTCTATATAGTTGTGTTATTTCTACTGGAAGTATATATTCATAAAAGTAACAGTGGTTTAAATTCCTTAGTCCTAAATTCCTAAAGTCACCTTTGTTTCATCACGTTAATTTTGTGACGAAAAAGAACAAAGGACAATATTAACTCGAACGAGTTTCTCTGTTTATTTATATGTACTGTAATATGAGGATATAACACTTAAACAATACATACAGCACATAAAGCATAATGCAATATTATCAATAATTAAATAAAATCAAAACCCTGGCAGAAGCTATATTGCGAAAGCACATATCTTTTGCAGGGAAATGCGCATTCGAGTGGCCCCAAGCTGTATGAGCTTTGGCGCCATTCTAACTAATAAATTTATGGACTTCAAGATTATGTACAAATATGTGTGATAAAAAAATAGCTTCTTCTCTAAATTATTTTGATGCGAGTTGATAGTGTTTCTCATCAAGGAGACTATTCGAAATGCATGAATCTACAGCTCCTTCGGAGTTAATGTGTGTACCCCATACTCTACAAAAGTACAATATATTTTCTGCTATTGTGAAAACTACAAAATTGCAATGATGTAAAAATTAATAAAAAATACACACCCCACTAAACATGATTTAATCACGGAACTGGATGACAACTGCGTATGAATTCGTAAGCATTGTTCAAGGGAGTATCATTATCGCGCTTCGTGTATTTTGATACACTGGAAAGGAGAAGTTACAACATATCAAATATCAAGATTAAGCCGGGATAATATAGATAGGAGTTCTAGAATTCCTAACAGCGTGGTGCGTTTAATTTCAGTTTCGATTCCCAGGCACCAATTCATTAAATTCATTTAACGCCCTACCAATTAGAAGCAGTAATTGTTTCTCTTTTGGCTTCTTTGAATTAGTTAAGCAAAGAGACCATACTCGACTACAGAAACAAATAGCATAACAATAATGGTGCGATGTGAACTAGAATAGTTATACAATAGGACGCTTACACATAGACAGGTTATTTTTAATTATAACCGAGTAAATCTATTTCGAATATGAGTCGACGTCTTAGATTTACATGGTTACATCAGCACAGTGTCACAACCAGGAATTTTATTTGGGGGGGGGGCACCTGTCAAAAATAGGCCTAGATTGAAATGGGTTGACAGAAAACATTATCGAATAATAAATATTTTATTATTATTCTTCACAAGTTTACATTCGTCTGAGGTAGAGTGCTATATTTATAGGTGTGAGGCAGGCCACACATAATTAAGGAAAAAAAATCATCATAATCTGAAATCCTGGCCTCTTTCTTTTTTTGATGCAAACATATCTGTTAAAATGTCGGCATCAATATTAATGTCCTACTGAATGTTCATGAGAGAGCCAAACCGAGAGCCAAAAAGTCTTGCTTCAATTGTGGAATTTCTTAAGTACGTTTTGATTCTCTTCGGACTAGAAAAGCTTCTTTCTACAGATGCTGTAGTTGCAGGTAAAATGGTAAATATTTTGAACAAGACTCTAATATTAGGAAAAAATCATTCTGAACATTTCCTCAGTGATTCTAAAGGATTATTTGGAGCGTCTTTTTCATTCAACCATTTTTGTTCCAGAAGGCAAACTCTGCTTCTAAGATTGCCGGGGCAGATCATTAAACATTGAGTTACACACCTTACAGGGTAATAAAAACGAAACCGAAGCCAAAATGTTCGAGTTGGACTTAAACCTCTCATTAAAGGATAAAAGAAACCGTACAAATACGTATATAAATAAACTACCAGTAAGAAGTGTAATCGTCACTGTATACCTTGTAATTGTTTCGATGCCGTTGCCAGGTGTGGTGAGCACTAAAGTTTTTTATAGTTACTATATAAATTTAACATCCGTAGGTAAAAAAATCAATATTTCTATATTTCTGGGAGAGGGGGTTACGGGCCCCTAGTACCCCCTGGCTACGGCACTGCATCAGTAGGTGTAGGATGTGACCCGTATTGTATAAATACAAGGATGGCAAAATGAGCGAACAGATGCCGAAAATAACCGAGCGGACGAACAGGAAAAGGAACTGTCGGCTATGCGACTCATTATATTTCCGTTCAATTGCTTCACAGAAAAACAAGATCCTTCATGATGTAAGTAAATTTACAAAAATATAACTAATTCATTGTAGGGCGTTCCTTTCCTCGACCAACATATTGATAAATAGTAACCAAGTTTCTGCATTTGATTTTTATGTCAGTCTACGAGTAGATCAGCAATGTCTCATAAAAGATTAAGTTGATGACGCCAGTTTTGCTAGATAGATTTTCTCCCCTACAGCTATAAATTCCCGCTATCTATATACTAGCTGGAGACACAATGCCAAATTAATTAATTATAAGCTTAGAAATATGAACTCTGCGGGTTAAGCTATATAATACACGTGCTTCATAGGCTCAGCTGTTTTCACTTTACTTCGCACGTATTAATTTTCATTTTTCAAGGAGGAAGATGAATACTTTTACATACAATCCCTTACACGGTTAAAGCTGCATTTGGACTCCCGTTAATATAGTCCGGTGCATTGCTGTGAGAATTATGCACAAGAGGTTAGAAGCGATGTCTCTTTTTTGTCGTGTCAGTAAGGACCTAAGGAATGACCTTGTTTTACCCTGAGGGTTGAAACCACCCTGAGGGTTGAGGTTGAAAAAATATCGATATTTTTCGAGTTATTCGCGATTGAAAACGTGTTAAAATCCATGTTATTGGACAGTTTTTCGCGACTAACTCGAAATCTTTGCGCTCTATCAAAAATGTTCAAATGGCCAAAAATTAAGTTAATAAGAAAATAAAGAGATTTGTTTTTTTAAGAGAGTTTTTTTAATGCGCTAGGTCCAAAATACAGGGAGTTATGGCTCGTTGAAGAAGACTTTTTTTTGTAACAACTTGGTTCGAGGTATTCAACGTTAAATAACGGAAAACTGATGCATTTTTCGTAAAATACTTATCGAACACTCTTTGTAGTACTTGGAAAGACCTTTAAAATGAGCCCTGTTACATTAATATTAGGTTATAACTAAGAGTTATCCTTATTTTAAGAAAAGCAAGTTTAACCTTCCCTCATCACTTTATTGTGTGATAGAGCAAAATACGCTATATAAAAAAATTGCAAGTTTTCCAGTGATTACATAGCAATATTTAAAATACCTCTTCGTATATATTTTCGAGAAAAATCCCGTTTCCTGATTTGCCGTAACAATTGCGCCCTCTAGCGGCCATTTTTCAAAATTGAAAATAATTTCCAGCGATTTCCCTTGGCGGATTTACTTATTAGTATTTTTCCCAAAGATACGATAAGTAGTTTCTGAGATACAGTCGGCGTCCATTCTTAGTTGGCCACCCTGTATTTTGTGGGACTGTATAGAAGTTAAAAGCGAGGCTCCCATTAAGGTCCTTAAGTCCTTACTGACACGACGGAACAAAGAAATCACTCTTAACCTCTTGTGCATAATTCTTATGTATTTAGGTTCTAATACGCCGGATGACGCCGGACTAATATGGGCATTCGTGCTAATATTTTTCTCTAAGGACTGGACCAGTATTATATGGTTGCGTTAATTGGCTATCTAAAAAAATTTTATTGTATCTGCTTTAAAATGATAACAGACAACGGCATAAACATCAGGTACCCAAGAAGCTGTTATACACCCATGCATATACATTCTGTTTGCCACGCCCATGAAATTGATTCAAGATACCAATGGATAGCATTCTTGTTCAAAACTTGTATACATATCAATGTTTTACTTTGTATGTTAATTATTTAACATACCTAACCCCAACGACTTGTGTCAGTTTTATTTAGAAGCAGAAAACAAAACATAATTAGTTATTGTATTTGGTTGTATTTAAAGACAATGATATATTGTGTTGATAGTGTTTTGCATTTTATTATTTATTTTAGTTAAATACTTTTTAATTGATTGACCTGTAATTTTCTCGTGATGAAAATGCTTTTGTTGCAATACCTGTCTGATATACGGTTATGATTTTGTTTATAATTTCATATTTGTAGGAATACACTAGTCACCCTATATATTACAGTACCGCAAGATTATATTTTATGTTATAATGTGTTAGAGAGAGATTAATTGTAATATTCTAGTTAAATTCCTTGTGTAGATGTTTAATTGTAATTTAGATGTGTAATTTGTTAAACCAAATTTTAAAACTATTATGTGGCACATTCACTTCAACATTTTTTAATATTATATTAAAAATACGATATAGTTTGTAAGAAATAGAACAAGATATATTATAACAAGTATTTTTATTTAAATATGGGAAAAAATTGTCAATTTTCTTTCTTCTCTTTTGTTACTTTTTTTTATTTTCAAAATTCGATTTGTATATTTAATACAATAGAAAAGCGTAGCAAATACTTAAAGCAGTACCTAACAATAACTACCTGTAATTGTTTTTGGTGATTTATTTTATGTTTCTTGGTGTGCAGAACACGAATTCAAAGTTGTCCAACAAAAATTTCCCCGCAAATATGAGAAATCATAAAAATAGTCTAAGAAAAACACTACAAAAAATTACGTTTTTAGTGGATTTTTTCTTATAACTTGCAAACCAAGCTACTTACGCCTGAAGTATAGTGGCGGTTTCACAGTACCTGCAAATTCTGGTGTGGAACATGGACCGTCATGACCATTGAGCAGTCCCTAATGAGGATAATGAAAATTCATGAGGGACTGACTCATGGTCGTGGGGTAAGTATCCTCTGTAGGTGGACTAAAGGAATGACTTCCCTCCCAAATGTGAGGAGTAGCATTCACTAGTTCAGAACAACACGTGGAGATGACTGAATCAAGGATTAAAATAGAAACATGCGCTTCCAAAAAATTGTTGGGTTGGTTTATTCAACACTATCATTTTCCTGGTATCACAGACATCTTATCTCTTACCACTGGTGTTGTAGGAGGCAGCACCATCAACTGTCACATTACCAAGGAGATTGGACTTCTCGCAGTTGATAGAATTATGGGTGGTGATTTTAAATTCTACAAGAAATGCAGACTTTTGCCACTTGCTACGATGAAAAATACAATAAGAATAAGTGATGAAATCACCCCCATCAATGTACCAGTATTTTTCAAAGAATCTCAATTGCTAAACAATCTGATGAAGAACTTGAAGAGTTCTTAAAATACGAACTGTGTCCTTCTGGCTCTTTTGATGACTTTGGTATGAGAAAAGGAACCAAGTCTGCTTTATAAAAATCATTCACACCAACTGAACAGGCAAATCTCCAATGGTGTGTCTCGGTGTGTGTACATTATAGATTGAGGATACTTGGTGCATAGAGTTGAGTGGACCAGGGGGTCAATCGTTTTCATCAATTTGTTAAAGTTATGTTTCATTTCTTAAGTACATGTACCCTCGGAAAGGACTAAATATGCTGAGCGAGCAAGGTCACGCAAACAGATGTCAGTAGAAGTCATGTCGACGAAACAATGATCCTGACAGTGCGACAAGAAAAATTCAATCAACTATATTTCCAAACCAAAATTCCACTATGTTAAAGGCCAACTTGGCAGCAGCTGGAATTCACACAAAGCAGGCACAAGAAGATGCGGATACACTTATAGTAACCACAGCAATGGATTGGTCATTGATGTGTACATTTAAATGTACACCCGAACATTGAAATGTATACTCTCTGAAGCCGGGCAATGGAACGGGTTCTCAGCTATTTTTTTCTGCAGCCTGCCAACCAGACCAATCCATTAGTGTCAATATATTATTTTTACATGCTATGGGAGGATGTGACACCACTTCAGCCTCATTCAAAGTAGGATATGTTAGGTTTAGTTTCTCCAAACCCTCAAGAAGAACCCTGCCCTAACCAAGACTATCGACATTTTTTAAGATCCTTCGGCACATGCTGCCGCTGTTACTAATGCTGGCCTTACCTTTTCACTGTATAAATTATTGACTGACAAGAAAGGCACGTCCTTGAATAAATTGTGGTACAAATGGTACCTTAGGTCTGCATATAGAACAACAGCCAATTTGGCGTCCCTACCTCCCACCGAGACTACAGCACTGCATCATTCGTTGAGAGTATACTTTCAAGTACAACAATGGCTTAAAACTGAAAAAGATCCTATGCAATGGGGTTGGAAGAAAACCAAGGATGGTCTGCAGCCAGTGTCAACGTTACAGCCACCACCACCAAGCAGTTTTAAAAATAATTTCTTGCAAAGGCATGAAGACCGGCCAGACTAATTGTGGATGTAAAAGAGCAGGCCTCTACTGTCCTAATATGTGCCTGAACTGCGAGAACAGCTGCAATAACGCCCGTTGCAGAAATTGAAGCAGAAGCAGAGGATGACCCGGAGTTTCCTGAATTACCCGAAGGTAACTATGCATGGATAATTCTATTTCACCTTTAAAGTTCATATTTCACCTTCTTACAAGTTAATCGTGTTTTTTCACTATATTCCAAAAATTAACACCAACACCATTAACACCAAAAATTACATTACAATTAATTATTTACCCGATATTTACATACTCTTTTTCGTGAAATCCATACGACTCGATGCAACGCACCAAAAAATGTAGGTAATTTTGTCATAAATATACATCATAAATTGTAGATAATTTTCTCAGGGCCACTTTTTACGGAAGTAACTTGGTTTGCAAGTTATAAGCCAAAAACCACTAAATATCATTATTTTTAGTTGATGATTTCTCATATTTGCGGGAAACTTTTTTGTTGAACAACTTCAGTTTCGTATTCAGCACACAAAAACATAAAATAAATCAATAAAAATAATTACACCAGAACTTTCCACTTCAAACTACCATTTGACTGAACTAATAATACAAATGCAAACACTAACCAAATACAAACACGACCAGAAACACGTGGCAGCTAACACATATTATCATAAATAATATATATAACACATTATTTATATACGCTGATTTTGTCCTAACTAAACACTAATCCTAATAATTTGTCCTAATAGAGCTAACACGATCTAAAATCGCTCACCTAAGTATATATAATATAATATAAAAATATTCCAATTAAGCTATGTTGCTAATAAGAAATTAATTATTCCAAGTACTTTTTTAATCGTCACAGGTATCTTAATCGTTGCTTAATCATAGATTTCGAGACATCAAGTGAATACTTGTGATTAGTAAAGTGTTTTGTTCGATTTAAATTGCAGTGAATGATTAGGTCACGTCCTATTACTATACCGGTAGCCATAATTGTTGAATAATTATTGAATTAAGTTATAAAAAAAATAAAAGCTTCACCCAAAAATATTTTTTTCTGTCAAATTAAGCTTAATTTATTGACGGACTTTTTTTTTTTTTGACTCGCAGGTCAAAAATAACACATTTCTTATAGTTGAAAGACTGGCTTTCTACAGCAAAATAAATAGGTCACTCATCATAATCATAATTATTATCATATAATGATCATAATTATTACATTATTATCGAATATAGGAATAGGTCACTTAGTGTAGGTACTACCCAAATGTTGATAACTTGTGGCAAGTTACCAACTTTTAGAAAACTTTATCTGGCTGCTGTAATTGATTCGCTTATCTGTCCCATATAGTACCTACCTAAACAACTTTTTTTGCCACATGTGGTGAATAGTATATTAGGTAATATATTCGAGTAAATGGGGGGATGTTTTCCCCCATTCTGAATTGCACTTGGAAAATCTAGCTCACGCGTCATGTACCCGTGAACATGAGGAGAATTTTCTTTGTTCAAATAAAGAAGCTTTGTCTTAGGGTTTTAATATGACATTCTTGGAAGTCTGTCGCAAGGTCGCCCTAATGCGGAACTTAACGATTTTTCTTGATGTGTTCCTTTGCGGCGCATGAAAAGGTTTTTTTGGTGTACGAAGACGAGGGAACATAAGATTTAAAAATATGAAACATGTTTTAACATGTAAATATTGTTTGTAGTCGTACTGTTAATAATATGAGTGTTATTTTATTTGTTACTCATTTGTAAACGTCATTTTATCAAAGCACCCTATTACTAACTTGTAAAATGTTTACAGGTTAACTGTCAATTTGACATGTTAGTAGCATTATTTATATTGGAGAATTGTGTTTTATGTGTATAATGTATGTTAAAACTAAGCCGGAAATACCGGAAATGAGGTAGGTAATAAAAAATTTGGACAATGAAATAGTTGAAAATAACCATCAACGCTTACGACACATTATTGATAATTTTTTGGTAATTGTAATTTTAATTAATCTTTATCATATATTTATAAATGAATACCTAACAAAAAGATATATAATAATACGCGCAAGGTAACGGTTTTTACTTCCTCCAGGTCATAGATCGTCTAAGACCCGCTAGTCATATCCTTCTTAGCTCATGAAAATCTTGATTTTTGAGTGAGGTGTTTACGAACATTTATTTTTAAGCGTCATATTGAATACAATAAAAAAATCACTAGATCAATAACGAAAATATCACAAATACAAGTAAAAAAATAAAAACAATGTTTTATATGATTTTTTGGAAAAAATTAAAGTTACAATAAACAAAAACTAATGAAAAATGTAAGGTAGCAAAAACTCGGAGGAAACCATTATTACACATTGTTTATTTGCCGAGGATTTTGAAATAGGGTGTTTTAAATACATACAAATTTTGTAAAATTTTTAAATTATTGTAAAATAAGTTATAGAATTTAAACATCTAAATTGCCTTCTTCAATAACGCACGCATATTTACAGTCAATCCCGTGGCAGTTTTGGCAGATGGCACTGCAGCCTCCGACCTTCGATCATTCACATTTTTTTTAGCATATGTTTCTACACTTCCAAGTAGGACTTGGACCAACAACACCTCTAATACAGGTTATTGCTTGGACGCATATTTGATTAAAAATTTTTCGGTGAAAAAAAAACACAGAATGACAAAAAGAGTTTGGACGAATAGCCAATATTATAGTATGGAATATATTTACTGACTTTATTATCAAGCTATAATTTTGAGAAGTTCTAAACAGATTTTTCAGTAAAGTTTCAGGAATACGGAGGTGGCACTCCCACGCATAATTGCCTTCTTCAATAACGATAACGCACGCATATTTACAGTCAATCCCGTGGCAGTTTTGGCACATGGCACTGCAGCCTCCGACCTTCGATCATTCACATTTTTTTAGCATATGTTTCTACACTTCCAACTAGGACTTGGACGCATATTTGATTAAAATTTTTTCGGTGAAAAAAAAACACACAATGACAAAAAGAGTTTGGACGAATAGCCAATATTATAGCATGGAATATATTTACTGACTTTATTATCAAGGTATAATTTTGAGAAGTTCTAAACAGATTTTTCAGTAAAGTTTCAGGAATAAGGAGTTGGCACGCCCAACGCATATTTTAGCTTCAACTTGGATAAGTATCGGTGTTGTAAACTTGTCTTTTTATGTTCATTCTTATTATTTCACTCACTGCTTTGATTTTCCTCTCATAAAACTGGTGCTACTTTTAAAGTAACAAAAGGTTATTTTAATTTTTGCTAGAAACCATATAAAATTATTTATCAAAACATATACTGATAAATCTATTACACTTGGTTTGAACTAAAAAACACTAGGATGCTATACGGTAGTTTTAATTTACTTCACAGAAAGACAAAACATTCACGACGACGACGTACCAAACTCGAAATAACGACAAAACCTTCATTACTCAGTAAAAAGCAAAGAAGATGTAGTCAACAGCGTATAGTCTAAGTGTATATATATTCTGTGCCCTGATGTGGTTGTACACCACCATGCATGATAAGTGATATATTCGATAATATTTAAGCTACAAAGGTACACAAAAAATCTGTCTCAAGCAAATTTCATATGCCATAACTCTATATACATTTTTTTTGCTATTTCTTTTGTTTATTATTTATTGCAGCCAGTAACCACAAATTATACAACAAAAATTATGAAAAATTGTTGTTTTTTTTGTCTGTTATTGGTGATTTTTTCTTTACTGACCCAATGAAACTTTTTATTGTACTCAATATGGTTAACAAAACAAAGAATAATGCAAATCGGATCAACGATGACTGACATCAGCGTTTAAAGAAATTGCGTCGGCAGCTATGGTTTTCAAAATGGCGACTTTTTTAGGACTTCTAGATTTTCATTTTACACTAAAAGAGCTATCGATTACCGCTTAAGAATAAATGTTCGGAGATGCTTCACTTAAAGCGGTATAATTGTAGGAATTTGACTGGTCTATCTTTTGCCAGTAAAAACCCTCTTATATACAATGCTAGTAGTGCTATATATACTAATTCTCAGGCATATTAAATAAAGTCATTAAATAATCCACGTAACAGGTCTGTTATTTTCTTTAAAATGCTTTGTAGAATATGATTCTCAAGACGTATTTTTATACGATTGGATATAGTTTTTAAAATGTATCATCGCATGCTACGGTCCATTTAACTCCGCCAAATATACCCGCTTTCCATTGAATCAACTCTGACTAACCTAAAGTTTTAGAGCAGTGGTTCTCAGCCGGTTGATCGCGACCCCCATGGGTGTCGCAAAGGCATTTTCTGGGGGTTGCAGACAACACTTTCCTGTTTCCTGCGTTGGAAAACAAAGTATTCGAAACACGTTAAAACCATTTCAGACTTTTTCGCGAATCGTACTGGAATTTTTCACCAACAAAGCCAAGCTTTATTTCAAGCATCTTATGAAATTGCTCTCGAAGTTGGTAAAAAAGCATCAAACAATTGCCAAAACGAAACTTGTAAAACCCTGTCTATTAAAGTCAGTTCAGTTGATTCTTGGAAAAGTGAGAAACGCATTTCGGATATTTTAGCAGATGTACTGGAATTAACTGGAACAAACTTTAACTGAACTAATAGCATCCCCTCTATTTTCTTTTCAACTTAACGAGATGTATGTTCATGTTCCCAGTTACGTGTTTTAAAGAAAGGTTGGGAGCTAGTGATTTAGAGTAATGTGAATCCATGCATTTCCTTGAGTTTCCTATGGGCTTTGTCTCCACTAAAATATATGGAATTGTATTAAGGTGTCTGCAGAACAAATACTGAATTCAGGACAACGTTCACACTAAACTATTGTACAATATTTTTTTTATAAATATTCAGTATCTGCTATTATTTTAACTATGGTAAATTTTATAATTAACAATTTATAAAGTCCATCCAACGACGTACTTTAGATTAACCTGGCTATGATACTAAACACACATAAGTTTACATAGATAGTCCTGAGCTCGTAAAACCCTAATTCAACTAATGTATTACTGACTGTCTGCAATTTTCCTGAGGTAATGTCATAATCTTAGAGAAAATTTGGATTACAAAAGTTATGAGAAACCTGATTATTGTTATGCAAACTGCTGGAGAAATATTTCCTCATAGGCTGATATTTTAATAAATCGACGTCACGATTTTTTGGTTTCCCATATTCATTCTTACATAATACCATGCTTTTAACTACAAAACCCTCATAAATGATAACCAATCCACACGATCACATGAAGTAAACGAGTTGTCTGGTCAAGTTGCTAATTCAGTAACTTTCCTACTCGAGGAATTTTCCAAGTCCCAAATATAAATAGTTTGCTGATTGTTTGATTCAGGTGGCTTGCGATCATACGTGAAAGCTCTGTATAATAAAAATTATTACATAAAAAGTCTCATTTTTGACCGAAAATGCGGCCAGAAAGGTAATAAAATGCCTCCTCCTCTCTCGCACACGTTTATGTCTTCTAACCATTGTAAAGATGATTATTAAATGCTTTGTATCGAAATTGCCATCACATATCACTGCAGAGCTGGTAGCTGATGTAACAACGTTCCTATAAACGCTTCACTTGATGCTATCAGGTCAATATTGGAAGAAGGCGAGAAACTTTCTGAAAGAGTCAGCCTTTCTATAGTCGGTCTTAGATAGACTTATTGGAAGGTGTTAAATATTGTCTACAGAACTCATATTACTACGAGGATAGATTCTATGCCTAAGATGATAGACTAATCAGTTCTTACTCTCACCGATAGCTAACTCTATAGTATCACGAGGTTGCAACTCACTTTATGTGATTTTTCAGTTTTTAAATGGTTTCAAAATTTGGTGGCGATTTGCAGTTTTCGAAAATTGTATACATAAAAACTGTAATATTTGCTGTTATTTACTATTACGTTTCATGATACTCAGTGACGCAACCAGAGTGGGGGCGAAGGGTCAGCTGTCAGGGAACGTAAAATATCACACGTAAAGAGTGCGTGTGTGTTGTGTATATATGGCAGCGCTGATAATTGTCCTACTTTTTAGGAGGCATATATCCAGTGAGATCAGTGGCTCTACAAAATGAGAAAAATACCATTTCGTCTCGGGTGTGGTCACTATCATAAGTAGAACATATTTATTTTTAAAAGGAACTGTAGATACTGCATTAATTTAAACCAACATAGAAACAGATCGTAGCTAAGTCGCTTCAATTTTTAACTGTTTATCCCAATCGTTCAACGACTCATATACCTATTAAATTTGTTAATATTAGATGATTCACAACGACGGAATTTTAGCGATTTCATTATTTCTACTGCATAATATGACATCACATTTATAAAGAAGACAAGTTAATTACCTAACGTGGAGACAGGTGCATATTATTATGTATTCATAACAGGACAGGTGTACCAGAGGCGGGTTTGCCACCATGCTACTTTATTATTTCTTCGTTCTTTCATTACATGGTTGATCCGCCACAACTCAAAGTTCATCCACCCTACATGGAAACACTATTTACCAAATTAAATTATGCCGCGGACTAAACTGGCATTGATGCGAAAAGACATTAAGGAAAACGGGGGTAGCCGCTTTTTACCATGCCTCTTTTTGTAAATAAGTCGTTCATGCCATTTATTATCTCCATCCGAAGGCCTAAGGAAAATTACAAAGGACGCTAATCGGCTTACGTTAGATTTATTACTATCTGCTTTATATTATATAAAATACAGAAATACCAGTCTCTGAAATAGGGTAATGATTGGATTACTGCCTACTAAAATAACTTTACAAGTGACCAGCTCTCGTAGAAAATTATTATCGTGCTTATAAAGGCGATAACTTAGTAATCTGCTAAAGGCTAACAGTGTATTGATCCGCTTTGCTTCATACAGGGCGAATTTGACTTCTTTATTTTTTTTATTATCGAGTTTTTAACCAAGCATCCTTCCCTCTTTCAACATCATTTGCAATCTTCCGAAAATTTACTTAAAGCTAATTTTTTGCTGATCCGCTTTGCTTCATATGGAGCTTCATTCCATAGAGATATCAACCAATAAAGCGTTTCCATCTTTTAACAATCTTCCGGAATCTTCCCAAAATCTTCTAAAAGCTAACGGTTTGCTGATCCACTTTAGACTTTTTTTTCTGGTATTGTCGACCAATAATGCTTTCAGACATCCTTTCCTCTTTCACCACCATTTGCAATTATTCCACAATGTACTAAAAGCTAATGGTTTGCTGATCCGCTTTGCTTTAGAAGATTTTTTTATCATCCAATAAAACCTTCAGAGCCCAGCGGTTGCTGTAAGGGCCTAAGGACCAAATTCTGAATAGGAGCCCATCGGATAAGTCACTTTTAACTTCTATAAAGTGCAAAACGAATGAATAGTCCAAAATAACATTAGAGCGCAAACGGTACTTTGCGCGACTCTACATAAGTTAAAACTGACTGATCCGATAGGGTCCCGTTCTGAACGTGATCCTTAAGTCCCTACCGACAGAACAGAAAAGAGAAATCGATTTTAACCGCTTGTGCATAATTCTTGTCAATTTAGGTTCTAAAACGCCACACTATCAGGCCTCCTTGCCTCTTTGAACACTATTTGACAATTTCCCAAAATCTGACGGTTCAAGAAAATTAGCAATCTTCCAAAATCTGCTAGACGCTGACGGTTTGCTAATCCACTTTGCTGTATACAAGGCGCCTTAGAAGACTTTTCTTTTAGTTGTCAACCAATACAACCATCAGTTTGTACTTAGCTGTGCGTTATGTATCCTTTCCTCGTTCAACACCACCTGCAACGCAATCTTCTCGAAAGAAGGTTTGGTTTCTCAACTCTCACTTTGTTATGTCCTTAGTTATTTGCTTTTCTGATTCGTTGTATTACTTCTGATAATGATAACTCCTTTATCGGGTAAACATTGATTGGTTGTGTTTCTGTCGGATATTTTAAGTTTCTCTGTATTTCATGGCTTAAAATCAGTATTGCTTTACATAATCGTACTTCGTTATATTATATGAACATTGCTTTCTACATATGTACAATTGAACACCGCTAAATAACATTTGCGGGCAGTAGAGTGTAATTCAATTTAGACCGCATATCTGGACAACCTAACCCTATTTTGCATTTATATCAAATCTGGAGTGTTCCCAACCTTTTTTACGTTCTCCGTTATACCACATCTACGACTACTTGAAGATATATCCTTAAAAATGTATATTCTAGTGCAGTACCTACTATAGCATTAAATATTCAGTTTACCACCTGGCAATCTCTACGTAAATAAAAATGATTTAGCAACCTCAGATTTCATTTTTAACGCGCGATATTCTCCTGCCACGTATAATCAACCGACATAAATTATCCCTGTGTTTTAAAAATGAACCTCTCTACAACACCGTTAGTAATGTAAATCAAACCAAACAAACTACCTAAATGAACTCGATGCATATATTTCCCAACTCAAACTTTTTCCGAACCAGATCTGCAACTTTTGAAGTTTTATGAGCTATTAACTTTTTGCGCCAATAAAGACGTGGAGCTCGTTCTAATACCGCCTACAATATGAAGTATAAACTTCGCAGTACCTAACACTGGAACTGTTCAAGCAAACTCTGATGGTCGCATGAGACAGTTACTTGAACATCGCTTTTTACCGGAAAAATATTCGTGGCAAGTAATGGCGGTGGATATTCCTGCTTTAAATTATGTTGTGCAGGGGATATTCAGTTTTATTCTGCGGAATGTCATAATGCGAAATGGAGTTGAAATGCACTTAAGTTTCTTTATTGTGTTCTTCGTTTAATGTCTTTTAAACACATATAACACCTACGGCAGGTAATGTGAATCAAGCTTTTCAACAGAAAAGCTTTCCGCTTTCCTCTAAAACAAAACAAGACCTGTCAAAATTTACTTACGTTTATATAAAATTTACTCCTATATTGTAGAATACTAAATACACCCCATATATTGTAGAATACTAAAGGCTGAATATTATTGCGTCAATATCGATATTGGTCAGTATATTGATCGTCTGAGTAGTATATTGAAATAATAATATTGACGGAAAATATATTGATGCAAATAAAATAGTTTCAATATTTACGTGACATATTGCCAATATCTCTAGACTTTTTGTACATTCATGGAAAAGTCATATTCACTAAAAAATGGCACAAACTCCATTCTATATCTTATTATAAAAGCATACCTACTTATTTAAGTGTTATAAGTATAAATTTGAAAGTAATACTTATTTATAAATCATACCGTAGTATGTTTGTTCCGCCCTCTATTCAGCGTATAGAATTTAATACCATGCCATATGGTAGGTAGGCTCCAGCTCACAGCTGTATCCGATTTCTTCGAGGGTTTGCAATTTCCTACCATCGAAAATACGGACTGGTCATAAGAACTACGCGGCAACAAGGCAACAAGGTACAGGGCATAAGAGGCCGAAGTAAAGTCATGTTTTAAGCATAAAGAGTTCACACGGGTCATACAAATACTGGCATATTTGTCCCTATGTCGACCCTAAAGCGCCGCAGATGAAAATTTTCAAGGTCACGCGTTTTCCTGGCAGAAGTTTTTCAGAATTTCAATGAAAAATCCATTTATACCAAAATACCGACTTGCACAAGAAAAAAATTTGGAATTCCATACATTTTCAAATTAAAAAAAAAATATTATACAGTGCGTTAGAAAAGTATCGGATAAATTCAATATTTCTTAAAACTAATGTTTCTATCTATAATACTCTGACATGTCGATTTTTATTTTTAATTCCGTTTATTTTGCTGTAATATACAATAAGATGGCGCTCTACGTGGTCCGAATGTGACGCCATCAATATTTTTTTTTAAACGGCGACAATATATTTTTCCGGCAAATTCTTGTAGACAAGCTCTTTACGAGTTCGGCAATATAGCACACTTTATATTTATTTTGGTAAATAGACGTTTAAACGAATTAATATAAATTTAATAATGACAACTCTACGAGTACACAAAAATGCTGCTTGGAAAGTAACAATTGGAAAACGGAATATTATTCCTTTACACATTTACTTTAACATGAGCAAAATATTAATCAGAATACAGTAAACAATAAACAATTTAACTCAAGAAAACTAAGAGTAAAACATAGTAAGAAAGAAAGAACAAAACAAAGAATAGATGAAAAAGAATAGGAACGTTGGCATAAATAAATATTAATCTAAATTAAAATTTCGAAATTGCGACCGTTCTCTCTTAAGCATAACTCTAAACGATTGAATGTTTCCACTTACATATTATTTAAAGCAGTCGGAGACACTGCTCTTATGTGGTATCGTATTCTAGATTCCTCGGTTTTGGGGAGTAAACTTTGCTTTTCAAGTAACCCAAAAGGAAGAAATCTAATGGGGCTAAATCAGGCGATCAAGCAGGCCATTGCATTGGCCCTCCTCTCTCACCGCCCGGGGAATGCATCGTGTAAATATTGACAGACATTTACTGCATAATGAGTGGGTGCTCCATCTTGCTGATACCAGATTTCTTTGGCTGGAACGTCTGGCACGTCAATATTTGGGAACAATACGGCAAGTGCGGGGGTTAAGTCGTTACGGAGAAAATCTAAGTGTCTCCGGTTAAATTGCCGTCAAATAAATATGGCCCCAAATCCTACTTCCTATAATACCCGCCCATACATTTTACTTTTTGTAGATATTAACTGAGCCTTAATTGCCCAATTTGACCTGTCACTATCCTAGTATCTGCAGTTTTGCCTGTTCACAACGCCATGTAAGGAAAACGTCGTCTCGTCCGAAAATAATATCGAATTTGTTAAAAAAAAAAGTGGGATTTATGCGTATTCTCTTCGACATTTCCAGGCAGATTTGAACACGTCGATCTGGATCATCCTCGTTTAACTCATGTATTAATTTAAATTTATACGGATAACACTTGTTGTTCTTCAGGATTTTGTGAACAGAGAAATTATAAATTCCATATTCACCCTCGCGCCATTGAATGCCGATTTTCATGAACGGACAACAAAATATTTAAACAATTTTCATCATTAACAACTCTGGTATGCCCACTTCTCGGAAGATCTCTGACAGTGCACTCTATACTTTTCTTCAATCTTGCTTACTGCTGACTGACTGCCGTGATTACCTTCATATTTCGAATAGAACATATCACAAACTTCTTTATGTGTTAAATCAACGTAATTATCATAATTAGTATCATAATTAATATTTCTATTCTTTCTTTTTCGGATAAGATCTTTGCTTCTAATGATTAACAACACTTTTGACAGTGACATTATTTACTGTAAATTTTGAGTGCAACAGTGATATGTTGCAGGTGTCGGACTCGATAATCGCGCCCTCTTTTTTTCGGATAAAAACATTTTCCTTTGATTTAACGCATAACACACATTTGAACCGCTAACACCATTTTTACCACTATTATAATAACTTTCAAAAAAGGAAGGTAGATACAAATTAACAAAAAAAATAAACAAAAAGCAACTCTGGCAATATAAAATTAGTTAATCTTAGCAACGAACGAGGCCACTAAGCAACTTTCTGAACCCTTACAAACGATAGCGTACATAGTTTCTGCAAAAATTAATGTAGAAAATGTAGAGAAATTTGTAGACAAATTGTAGAGATTTTTTTCTAATTTAATCGCGAATATAATGGATATAATATAAATAAAATTTGGGTAATATTTTAATCGGCGTACAAAATTTCCGGAAAATAATAATTTAGTGTGTGTCTTGAATTTCCAAGATTGTTTCTTTCTGTTTTATAAACAAATACCAGGTGGTTTATTTTGCTGCCGTCAATTTTGTGCAATATTTGTACTATTTAAAGCAATCAGCAAATCAGAAAATTATGCAGGGTATTTTAAACTCGATGGCCTATTAGACGTATCTGGAGAACAAAACATTTTAGCTGTTCTAAAATTTAGTACCGCAAACATAATATTCTCAACTTCCGGTCACTTCCGGTGTTATCGGAAGTTGACCAAAGGCTATTATTTTAAATAGAACAGCCAATGTATTATTAAATTTTTTGTTCCACATTAGAATCTGAGTAACTTTCATTAAGCATGTCCTATACCTATCTCTACCGTTCGTAGATATTAACTATTTTGTCAATCTTTTTTACAAAAATTGAATTAACAGAAAATTAAATATCGCAATCGTGTATCAATACCAAAAGGTCAAAATTTTGACATTATTTAAACAAAGGGTGGTACCTTTGGTTTTGTGAAACAACTCCAGCATATTATTTTTCACAGGGCGTTTAATTTATGTTACTATTGATAACTTTGAAAAATAGCCACAAGTCATAAATCGTGTGGATGTGTGCAAACCAATGGCTGGGACATACGAAGATACCGACTTTCTTAAAAAAATTATTTGCACAGACGAAACGAAATTTTCTCCTGAGGGAATCTTCAATAGACACAACAATCATTTTTGTGCCACAGAAAATCCACATTTTGTAAAGGAAAGGGGCATCGTCATAAATTTAGTTCTATGACGAAAACTTAAATTCTCAAAAATATATAGATTTATTAAGAACAACTGCTATTGACATTTTGGACAATTTGCCGCTAGGTACTTTTCAAAATTATTGGTATCAGTTGGAGCTTCTGCCCATTGTACACATACCATAAGTAGAAAACTGAGTGATATGTTTGAAGACCGGTGGATAAGACGTCAAGGTCCTTGGAGTTGGCCACCAGATCTCCGGATCTAACTCCTCTAGATTTCTATCTATGGGGCAAGATTAACGAAATTGTATACAAAATTACCTGTGAATACAAGGGAGGATCTGGAGAATAGAGTGAGATGGGCTTTTCAATAATTGGATACGGGAAAATGGACTTTTTAAACAAAGTTATGTAGTATTTAAGTAACTACCCATTTCTATATAATAACAATTTAATAAATTTCAGTTTGTGTCTCAAAATAATTGTCTTCGTAGTTATTATCAATTGCGACATATATCACATATATATGTACCTACATTTAATACTAGGCCAGTCACTGAAGACATTCAACGTCAATTTTTCTAATGAAATTTTTCAGTTCTCAGTTCAATTTTGAGATAAGGTTGGAGATACATTACTACAACTAAATTTGATTTTTCAACCCATTTGAAGGTCCGGATCATTATAAAAAAAATTTAAAAAACAATTCGCTATAACTTGTTCAAAAAAGTTTCTAAAGTGGTGCAAAGTGCTTAATTACAAATAATATAATAATAATCACGTCTGAAACTCTGTCACTACGTCCCGGTCTATAATGGAAGTTACTCAGATTTTAATGTAGAATCCAAACATTTAATAATATATCGGCTATTCAAAATAATAGCCTTTGATTAATATGCGGTTACACAAAGAAGTGACAGGATGTTGAAAATATTTAAAAATGTAAAATTATGACGCCGATCTACCGTACCAAATTTTGAAAATGAAAAAATGTTTTGTTCTCCAAATACGGCTAATAGGCCATCGATTTTAAAATACCCGTATACCGTCCGAAGTTGAAGATGCGACAAACCTTAATTTTCGTAATTTTCCCCAACCTTCTTGATGGAAATACACACACTTACGCTTGCAGATACTTACAGATAAAGACATAATTTAGTAATTTGTTATAATCTGTTGTAATTCTCAATGCTACGATGTGTAAACCACCAACAATTGTTTTATCTTTATAATACCTTGTGCAAGTGTTCCTGTCATTCGGGTAGCTAATAAACGTTTCCGTGTCGCCTGCTATCGACAAAAAAATCCTTTGAAAGAATATGCTAATGTGCCGTATTTTCCCCTTAACAGAGTTTTGCCGAACACTAGGCAGCACTCCGACTTTTGCTTTCATCTGGTCCGCGCATTGTAGCTGTATATAAAACAAAACGAAATGATACACAAAAGGAGGTCGGTATAAAGAAGGTTTTCAGAGGCAGAAGGATAATTTAAATATCAAAATAGTTTTGGCCTAAAATTTTATAAATGGAATTTCGTTTCCATAAAATAACTCGATTGTGTCGAGAAACTGCCGTTTTCTGAGGTTCCTTTTTCTTTGAAGCGATATCAGAGCGAAGAACTTCGTAAAATGATGATTAAATACCAAAATTTTTGGAATATTCTGTTGTTTAATATTTTATTTTTCTTGCGATATTTTACAAATTGATCATACTAGGAAGGATGTAATGCAACAGGAAGTTAGTGTAATAAGTTGCTACTTTTTAATAAGATTTTCATGGTCTAAGGTTAAAAAAGAACTGGTTGTAATAATAATGTTAAAAACATAATAATGCAATTATTTAAACAGACAAATAATTTTACCTTGAAATTACTATACAAGGATGTAAGTTAGTCTCCAATTCCTTAATAGATCCGATATAGAGGTTCCCGATTTATTCAAATATATTTTAATGACTCAGGAACCCATCTTAACGGAGTCATATAAATCCTCACATACAAGTAGTTTACTAACAATAACTAACACGTACTTTTTTGATTCGTCGATAATAAGTATAAACTTAATGGTACATTGAACTTTAAGTTACGTAATAAATGCTGACAATCGATTCCATTGCTTATAAATCTAATACAAAATGCTTCCTGTTGGAAGGCAAGAGTTTTGCTAATTCCCTAATAATCTTGAAAATGTTATCTGCGCATTTTTTAATTATCATTGTGTAATTCTTAGTAGGGCTCCAACACAAGAGAAAGTACTTGTGCTGGTACTTCCTCCGTGAGGAAGCAATTCTCCTAGGCTATCAACAAGCCTAATGTTGTAAAATAATGCAGAAATGCAGAAAACACATGCCCATAATTAAAACTTTTTTCTTTGAAGCTATGCTAACATATTTGAATTTAGTTTTTAACTCAAGCTCATTGTCGTAACTTGTACTGCTGTTTGTATCCAAAGATTATTGGCCCTTTTTTCCAAATCCTCCCGTTTCTGTTTTAGATGGGGAATAACTTAAAGGGGGTCGTAGCTTTTTGCAATGAAGTGCAAACAGGATGACACGATAGGACCCAGGAATTACTCTACTACAGCTTCTTGTTTCATCCCATAATTTCTTAAATATCTTATTCGTCTTCTCCTTGATTATTTGTAGTTCGCTGAAATTGGTATGGTTCTCGAAGGACCAGTCCCAAAAATTTTCAAGATTGATGCCTTCTGAGACAATTTGTCAGCTTCGTTATTCCTTTGACCCGACATGGGGAGATATTCATGGTCACATTATTAAAGCACCTTTAAAAATCGATGAGAGAGCCAATATATGCGACCAACATAGCTTTTGGGGGATCTTTTATGACAGATCTGCCTGATTATGTTGCATAAAGAGTTGGCTTATGGTCAAGAAAGGTCCGAGTTACAATACGGTCCAGGTTACTGCGCTAACTGAGGAAACGATCAACACTGGAGCAACTCGGAATTCCGTTTGGATATTCCGCACAATTCTCATCTATTTGCAATATCGTTAGAAACACATTTGACTTCTTGCACAAACATGTAAGTATTCTTATTTAAGATTCGAAAAAGTTTTCATCGAGTTTATATTATATCATTATATTCTAAAAATCGCTGCTAGTATATCAAGAATTTGATAAATTCCGGGTTTTCTATATGCATGGCAAAAGATGCTTCTTTGTCAAAAATTATGGATTGATTCCGAAAACATGTAATCTTCGGAGAACTGGATCGCTTCAGCTGACTATAGCTGAATGATCCAGTCCATGATCGCTTTGTTAAATTGGGTCTTCTATTTTCCAATTCAAAGCCTTGTAAGTCAGTTAAAAAAATATCGTAACATAAGTAACTAGTTTTTGGGAGACAGTGATTTATGTACAAAAGGTATTATGTTCCAAGAACATTGCGAAATATTTCCTGTAAAATTGTGCTTAAGATTTGCACCGTAACCAATATGTATACCTAGTTTATTTATGACACCGGTTATTTACGAAACATACTGTTTTGCGGAGAAGTCAATTCGGAAGCAATTATTTAATTTTTTTCTAAATCATTAGCTTATCCGAATTTCAAGACAAGCGATATGACCTCTGGCGGATGAATGCAGAACTAATCTCTAGTACATTCTACAGTGACTGATCATCATTTTTTTGACAATTTCAACAGTAAAATTGGAAACGATCATAGAAACTAAAATACTGACTTTTATTATCTATGGAAACGATATACCAAAGATTAGTTATGGATATTCCGTCATAGCGTTGATATAGGCGACCTGCGAATTTTACTCCAGCGCCCCCAACTAGTAACTTCTTGCTAGTCAATTTGCAATTTGACAGAATACGTTTTGTAGGTTATAATTATTTTGTACTCTTAAATTATTAAATTGTCCCCGTTGCGGTATGGATAAACGTTCATCATACAATTGTTGTGTTGTGGGCTGTAAAAATAATTACGGAAATACTGACGGCACTGTGAAATTTTACACTTTTCCTAGCAGACCCCATGAAAGGACAAGACGAGATATTTGGTTAAGTAAAGTGAAGAGAAAGAACCTGGTAATTTCATTTCATGTGTACCTACTTTTACATGCATTCTATTACTCAAATTTTAATAATGTTCCCAGCGAAAAAATGTGAGAAACTAATTTGCTTGAAACCAAAATATATGTTTCTTTCCATTTCCACTAATAATTATTGTAAATATTTATGTTTTCATACACAACACTTTCACTTCTTTCCGCAACACCACACCACAGTTTATAACCACACGAAACATCAAACTAGTTTATTGTCTAGTGGAAACATGTATGATTCACCGAGGGAGGCGCTCGCGATCAATATGTGGAGGTCGCCTATAGGGTAACTAATGAATATTAGGCGTTGCGTCATCATTAGCGGAATTAATCACAGACAGTATAATCGGCTACTATCTGCGTTGAATTCGCACTGTGTTTATGAAACCGTAGTAACGCGTACGTCGATATAACTTGAACAATTTCATTACTAGTGATGACGCAACGCCTAACATTCATGAGTTACCCTATATCTTAATTTGAATTTCCAATAGCAAAAAGCTCACTTTTACGTCACCATCAATGTTATTGATGACGACGCTCAACAAAAGGTACCGAAAATGGACCCTTGAAGGACACCAGATGTAGCAACAGGCTTGAGACCGCGTACAGTTTCAATATTCACCATCTATTTTCGAAGACATTGCAATTCCCTTCACGTATATTCTTATGTCACATTATCTCATTATCCATGTAGGTATGTAAGAAAATTTAGTTAGTATCATGGCGATTCTCACGGACATATTACAAAATTGTGTCTAGCGCTATTTCCACCTTCTTCTTGTGAATATAACGCGATTATACCCTAAAGTAATTAACAGCCGTATACTAATTTGTCCTGACTCCCAACGTAATTATGCTAATATTGCGTCTACCTGGTAGAACACAGCTTGGTCACTGCCGCAGCTAATTTATGTAAACATTTTGGGTGTCAACATTTCACAGAAATATAATTATAATATTATGTGCGGCAACAGTAATAGACAAAACAAAATTATCTGGAATTGGATATGGGGTCTCACCGGTGCAATATTTATGTAGATGCCGATTACCTCTTGTTAGTTATATCTTCAGCAAATATGTTTATATTAAATCTTAATAGGCCAGGCGTCAGGTAGTTCAGGACATGTAAATACCGTTTTAAACAAGGCAAAAGATTTTACTGTTGGATCCAAATCATTTTACTGTGGAATCCGGGTGGTTCCCCTCGTCCGCTCCCCGGAACACCCCCAAATTAGGAGCAACGTCGCTCAAAAGTTTTTTTTGCATATATCTCGGTTCTGAACGGTTCTACGAAACAAAAGATAATTATCAAAATTAAAGATAAGTAAATTCTGTATGGAAATGATTCAGGCACATTTTTACGTACTATCAATATTGGAGTTACAGGCGAGGGAAGAATTGTTCCGCATTATTTCCTAATGCATTCAGGAAAATTTTTTAAAATTTTTTTTTATGTTTTCTATTACTACCTAAACGACGCGACGCTGCTCCACACGAACTATTGAAAACAATAAGCTGCAGATGTACAAAAGGCTGCAAATCCACATTAACAGTCTTGAGCAAAAAAATAAGACGTCTTATAACGTATTTTTGTTAAAATCTGTTTGTGTACATCTAACACTAATTTATGTGACATTGTCAGTCAGTTGTCAAATATTACTCAAAAAATCCCCGTGCAGCACAGTACACGTGATAGAAGTGAATACTTCTTTACCGATTCGTTCGTGATTTTAAATGGTGTAGATATCTGGAGAAAATAGCATGAATCCTTGTTGCTGATTTAGTCGTGGCAATGTTCCGATCTTTATTCATATATAAACCGGATTCCTCACGAAGTAGGGACAAGGACGCATCCTCCGCAAAAAGATCATAATCCATTTGGATCAGATTCGAAAGCCCAATCCAGATATATCCAGCAGGATATGCATAAGTAATATTGTATTCTAGTTAATACCGATTGTATCACGATGGTTTATAAATTATATCAAAATTGCTTTCCGCTTTAGAACACTTGTGGGGAATCATTGCCCAAGTCAAAGCTGCATTTGCTATCTCCGTTTCTCATTATATCAAAATTACTGTTCGCTTTAGAACACTTGCGGGGGATCGTTGCCCAAGCCAAAGCTGCATTCGATATCTCTATTTCGCTCTCTCTCTCTCTCTCTCATGTCTGTCATATCCTTTATCTCACTTGCGAGACGAAAATGTTATAAAATGAGTCGTGACGCGACCTTGAAAAATCATTATCATGCAGTTATAGAAGTTCTTCACTTCAAAAAACTACATTAAAACATATGAAATCTCTAAATGACACTAAAGACAGCGATCGTGACGGCAAACAGGGATTAATTTTGTATCAAAATTTGACACCCTTTACTAAAATCACATTGTTGTCTGTCAAACGCCACTTTGGTATGTGATTACTGCTATAATTAAACATTAAAAGTAAAAATTAAACACATAATAGCAAGTAGAATGCGCAGAAATACATATTGACGCTTGAATTCCCAAGCCCGAAAAATATTTATACTACGCAAAAATGTGTCTGAACTTTTTTGATTGAGAATTTACTTATCTTTGATTTTGGTAATGATCTTTGTTTTTCGTAGGACCGTTCAGAACTGAGATATTGTCAAAAAAATATTTTTGAGCGCTATTGCCCCAAAGTTGGCGGTGTTCATGGCGGCGGGCGAGGGGAAAAATTAATATGTCTAAAAGAGACTTATAATAAACCGAATCCAACGATAAAATGTTTTTCCCGAATTAAAACGATTTTAATCCGGTACCTGTCGCCTGGCCTACTTATAAGTAATCTACTGTTTATTTAGGATTAAATGGATTAGGATTCATCGCATTCTAGACACCTATTTTATTCCATACATTTTATTTTAAAATATGTATATACCTATAGTACTTGCATGTTGAGATCCAGTTTTTAAATCTATGCGGTAGTAAATCATTTCCTGTATTTGATAGACATGTCTATAGTTTCGATCTCTCCTCTATGATTCTACCATAGAGTTCTATAATAACTATGTCTAGCTGTCTTTACATTATTATTTTATAAAAAATTGTTAGTTCCGATTCGTTCTTCAAGTTAACTGAATAAATGTAAAATAAAATGCCACCATTATATATTTGCATTTTTTAAAAAATTTTAAAATTTTTCAATTGTAACATAAGTATATGCTCCTGCTCTTCTTCAATATTTTTGCGCAAAATTAAATTAGTTCTATATTCAATATCTTTTAGGCATAGACATATCCAGATTCATAATTTTGAATATGATCCGGATCATTAAAATTATTGAAACTGACTAAACAAAGTACATAAAGTGCTAAAATATATTGACACAATATTCAATATAGTGACAATATATTGAACTACTACGAAAAAATTTACAGCTTCTGAAAACTTTAGGACTTCTACTATTACTAGACCGTCATTTATCAAAATCAACGTGAATTTCCAAGACCGCAAGGGATTAAAACTAATCTAATGGACTTTTGAGGATCGACCCTCTGTCGCTTGCTGATGCCATTCCAAAATGTAAAGGCATTTAGGTATTTGGTTTATGTCATGCTTCCATGTTCCTACCGTAAGTAGATCTGCAATTCTTAAAAATAGAGAATATCTATAGCTAAACAAAATTTTAAGGTATCATGATTAATGTTTTCGTTTAATTTAACTTGTTACAATTATTATCCTTTGGCGTAGACCACAAGCGAGCTTTATAGTTCGCACAGGTATAAGACAATTACATCCTAAACTAGGTATACTACGAGCCCAAAATAATAGAGACCAAATGTCTTTGTCTTCCGCAGTTAAAACAAAGCCGCTATATTTTTCTTAGCCATTGGAACTGTGTCTCTATTATTTTGGGCTCGAGGTTAGGTGCTAGTTGAATTATGATATTGCAGTCTCGCAGATGGAATATCCGGAAAGCTAGTGATTCAGGAAATACGCAAAAAATAAGTTTCAGATTGACGTGATACGGAAAAACATGGAATACCGGTAGGTATTTGATTAATTTTATTATAAAATTATATGACCTCAAGTTTTTATCCTAATAATGGTCACTGATTTGGAACGAAGCTGCATGTCTAAATCAATTGATTAAAAAATGTTATAATTTAATAGTATATTCATCAACGAGCAATTAATGATTATTAAGGTAGGGTGACGTCACGGACCGAAGGCGAGTGGCGCAAATCGCGTGTCGCAAAAGATATTAATGGCAATAATTTTCAAGTTGATACTATGACTTGTCCACGACCATTATACGTTTTCTATTTTGAATGAGTTGTTTTTCAATTATTAATGCATTTTTAGGAAAAATGACAAACAATAATTTCTATTGTAAAATGTCAATATCATCATAGCCGTATTGCTTTTTGTTTTGAGTGCAAATACTCGAGATGTGGTGTACATTGGCAATAAATGTAAATCAAATAAATGTGAACTGTGGTATAATCTATTATTATTCAATACTATGCTATTATGGATGCCATTATACAGCAGTAGGAAATATATTATTGGCTATTTTTAAATGGTAGTGGATAAACACGTTAACATCCTGTTGATAGTTTTGAAAATATTTTATGAAATAAGAGAAAGTAATTAATTACCGAGAAAATTTCTTCTTCGTTTGGCTTGTATTTTTTATTTTTACATATAATTATTTGAAGCATTTCCTAAACACCGTAAAACCGTTTATATATAAATCGAATGTTTAAACTTAAACACTGATTGCACCATATTTTTCTAAAACGGACTTCCAGTACCCATTAGAAAACAAATACATATATCTAGACGTTCAATGGGTACATTAAATATTGAAAGGACTTATCGATCTCGTGTATCCATTTTAGATAGGTATGTATTTGTTTCTATTTAACAGTAACGGTTAGTTCATATTTGTTTATCTGAAGAATCAGAATCTTCAATTGCCAAATAATGCCTATATACCTAGGTGTATCATGGCACTGCATTGCATTCACTAAATAGAAAACCATTGTTCAGTGTGCATCTCCAACCGCTATTCTGAATGCCACTGCTCCGTATGTTATATTAATTTCTAAAGCCGGATGAAATGTGTCACTTTGGCCATAGAAATATAGCGGCTGTCATTAGAACACAATCGATACAGAAGCTTCGCATTACTATTTTTGAAAAGGTTGCAGAAATGTCATCGTCAACTCTGAACAAGCATTAAAAATCGCCCACGACATATCTGGCCTCAAACTAATGCAGGGACTGGGGCAGTATTTTAAAATGATATTAAACAAACACGACTTCTTACAAGGGTAAATACAGTTTAGTAATATTTCTACGTCTACCTACGCATGCCGAAATTTGTATGTAAATAATGTCATATCTATTAATATTTAATCGTTACATGTTACATCTACAACATACATTTAGTGATGTGTGTCGATAGATTTTTGAATTTATGGCTAAAGCATATTGTTGAGTACAGCCATTCTTTTTTAATAAGCCATAAACGTTTTATTTATTCACGCAAAGTTCGCAAAGGCACATAGATTTTATTATATGGTAATAAAATACTACTTCACATATCAAAAGCATGCAGGTGGATATATTGAGCGATGAATTCTCATAAAAGCATTATGATCTATGAAATATGGCCAATTTCGTTGATTTTTAATGATATTACAATGTAAGAAACCGAACAGGTATGTTATAATGTACATGAAATGCCCCTAGGGGTTCTGCAGACATATACGATATTCTGTACATCTGAACATTCTGAACATCTGCAGTTGCAGCATTACTTTTCCAGTACAAGCAGTTCCATTTTCTTTCAAATAGAGTGACATAATTGACTGTCCAGAGTCAATTTTGCGCTCAATGTATACAAACAGCGGTAGAAACAACTAAAAATCAATGTGCCCCCCACAGCAGCGCCGATTCTTGAGTTTCTGTGCGGTATCGCACCTAGCTGACGAATATACGTATATATAGAAAGGACTTACCGTTGCCTCGTATAAAATCCCACTGCAAATATATATCGCACATATCAGAGATGGGATCCGCAACATTTTCAAGAATTTCACCAGTCACTACCACACCGCGACTTAGTCTTTCTTGGGTGTATGCACAACTGACATCAGCTCCACCTACTAGGAAGTGTCTGCGCAAGCGTTCGCTTAGTCATCAAGAGATCGGTTATCTCCCGTAAAATTCAAGGGAGGAGCAGAGACAGAGCGCAGAGGCTGATGTACGGGGTAAGGTAAATGTCTAGACTCTTTCCTCCTTTGGTATCTTTCGTACAGCTACCGACAAAGCGCCATCGCCTCAACGCTATCTTTGTCACAGGTGTGATGAGATAACACCCGATGTGTTGCAGTTAGGGTTTTCTTTCCTGTTGATTTTTACTATAGAATCGGCGAAATGGTAATGCAGCACTCCGTACGTAAACAACACCATTAGCTAAATGCGACTGAAGTGTTTATTCCAAGACATAATTCGATCAAAACTTCCGTAATCAGAAATAATGGCATTATTACACTAACGCGTATGTATTCAGGAAAGTTTTACATAATACATCTAGAGTACACGAGCTGGAATATATTCAGATGAGAGCTTATGGTTCTGTAAGGGTTTGAGGAGCTTGGTTTGTTTCGCACGTTCCTCAACCCAAGAACTTACACCCACGCATGTCCTAAATATGAGTAAAAATATCTTCGTTTGTAACATTTTTTAGTTAAAAGAGAACAATTATTGGACTGTAATATATTACGAAAACTTTCATCCTCGAGGATCCGTCGAGAAAACAGATTTGTCCGATTTTTCTGTGGGGTATGTTAGATGCGAAAGGGGATACCCCCTTTCGCATATTCTGTAACAAATCAGTTTCTGTAACAAATCAGTATTTGATGAAATATGAGACCATCATGGTACACGTACTTTTCCAGGTGGTAGATTTTCCATTATGATATGATTATTTATAAATGTATTAGATTTGCGGAAGCATGTACATAAATGCCACCTACGATCACTATCATGTCCTCGTCTTACAAATCCATTCGTGAATTATATTCTTTCAGTTTTTCACGCTAGCCCATTATTATTAACTGCCAAATTATGTACAGAAGCTTCTTCATTGAAAGGTTGTGAGTTGTGAGGCTATAAAATAATGCATATAAATGTATGTTTGATACAACATCAATAAACAGCCACTTAGTTCTAATAAACGTAACGCTTGGTCACTTAACAGGCGACTTCATAAAAATTCCAACGAGTATGACTTCAATAAACGCATTTATTTTGATTTGAAGTTGAATTGTAAAAACAGCATGCTTTCCAAATTTTGCTTTTATTATAATTTATTATCAAATGTACAGTTTTTGTTTGTTTGTGTGTTGTTGGCCTTAGAAGCATATACCTACCTACTCTATTAATCACTTCAGTTTCAATATTTAAATGTGATATTCCCCATTTACCAAACACTATTTAGCAAATCAAATATAAAATCACAACAAAACTCGTAAAGAAAAGGTTTACGAGTTTTAAACGCATTTTTAAATTTTTCGCTACAAATAGAAATCAATAATCTATTTTCATTATCTATTTCCGATAAAGCCCGATGTAGTTGAATACCTATGATATGGATGCAGGCTATGATTTATTAAAATTGATTTCTTAAAAATTCACTGATCTCTTACTTATACCTCAGTCAGAGGCTATTCTTCTTGTAACTCAAATGAGGACTAACGTGGACGTAGGCAAGAACGTTAATAACATTGTTTTATTTCTAGCATACCTATTTCTTCTGGGTACTAGAACTGAATGCACTTGTCAAGTTTGATGTAGTTAGTGCAGTGCAATCTAGCCAAACGAGAAATTAATATTCTAGTAAAATGTCTTCGACCAGGCTGATTAGCTGCGTATACTTGTATTCAATGGAAAATGTGCATTTATGTTTAAATGACTTGAAACATCATCAACGTATTTTATCCAATATTTGAAACTCATCAGCAATAATGTTTTCAAAATGCCCAAAAATATACTAGATAATTGATTGTTTTAATCTCTCTGACACGCCCACGTCGCCACATGATCGAAAACGTACATACATATCTTATGGTACATGAAATGGAAGGTAATTTAGTTAGGAGAATTTAAAAAATAAAAATAAAATTTGGAAAGAACCCTCCTTAGGGGGCAAATGCGAGGGGGCAAAAGAAGGGGTTAAAAAATTTAAAATATCATGTGAGGTATATAACGAAAGAAAATTTAATCTAGATGACAGAAAGTATATTAAAAACAGTAAATAACATGTTTGAAGATTGATAAATGGTGAAAGCAGGAGAGGGAGAGGTGGATCGCACACCAGCTGTATAGTATGTGGTTATTGAGTACCCATGAATTGCCAGCGTATTTTAGTCTTTATGCATGTTATTAAGCACAGAACTTTCAGATTAGCTAGAGAAAATCATGGCGATAATGCCATTGGGTATGTTCAGGTGAAAATAGAAGGCAACGTTTGCACTGGGAAGGGAAAAATTACCCCTGAGCATAATGTGCGTCATTCACTACTTTGACATACCAGCAAAATAATATAAATATATATTTTTTACTTACTAGGCCAGTACATTAAAATCACAAACTAACTGCTAGTTCTGATTGTTTAATGTTGACCTGTGCTAACCTCGAAAAACCGCGAAATTTTCGCACCTTTTTCATTTTTTTCACTACATCTCCTAACTATGCCTTTGTTCGTAAAGCGATTTCTTATACGTACTTTAAAGTAGATTAAATTTGCTTCCATTTGAGAGCAGAACCAGCTCTATAGGTACAATATTGCCTAAGATACAGCCTTCAAATATTGGCAATTTTTACCAAAAAAGTGAAATTTGAAGATTTGGGTAACTTTTCGTCCCCGAACCGTGGAAAATTTTACTGGTAAACTCATAGGGGAAGATATGACGAATTTAATTATCCTTAATTTAAGCACAGAAGTCCGTAGGTCTGCAATTTTTTCCAAAAAAGTGAAACCCATATATATCCACAAGAAATATATATTTAGCCTATTAATAATATATTTACAATGTAATTCAACATTTTTATTTATTGATATATTATGTACTGTTTGTATATATATGAGACATAAAAACAACGAGCAAAAAACCCTCATTACATCGATAAAAGGAGCCGTGCTACCGTATTTTTAACAGCGTTGTCAAGTATAACCTATTTCAGGAATTTAAGGAAAAACAAATGATTTTATATACATCGCCCATCACATTATGACATGATTATGTAATATAACAAAATATTGGTCACACTATATACTTTTCGTCAGATCATAAAACTATTGGATGGTGAATGTGATGCAGAATAAGAATGTTTTCCATTCAAATATTACAGATCGATATAACACGTTTCTCGGCCGTGTCACATCGGCATTATTGACATTCATTTGGATGTCTAATGCCATCGAACGTCGGGTAAAGTGGGGTCAACAATAATTCTTGAAATAGAAGTAATACAGTTATTCTTTAATTTAGAGTATTATTTTGATGGGTTTTGTGTTAAAGTTGATTAGTTATTAGTATTCTATCAAAACATATCAACTCGTTGAATGAAAGCGCCTTTATATTGACGATTTTAGCTTGCTGTAGGAAAAGTTATACTGCCCCGATCTACCATTGCGGCAATTGTGGGTATCCTTTGAAAATTTCTTATGTCTCATATTTCGATGTTACAAACTATATATCATATTCATATATGATATACAGTGGCGGCTCTTGGTTATTTTTAGAGGATGAACACAAAAAATTAATAAAAAATCCAGAATCTAATTCCGCAGATAGGAAATAAAGTAAATTTGAAGTGCGTGAAGGAATTTAAATAACTTGTTATTTGTGTGACTGTAACATGTATCTGCAACACGTTACATATGTATAATATGTATATGTTTCGCATTGTAGTAAAATTTGTCTAGATATGAAACAAAGTAAATTTGCAGTGCGTGAAGAAATTAAAATGTAAGTACGTTATACTTGGACATTTTTTGGATTTTTTAACATTGTGGAAAAACTATCAGACCTACGGACGTCGTTCTGTGCTTAAATTGAAGCTAATTACATTCGCTACAATATCTTCTTATTAATATATTAATAAGTATTATTTAAACAACACTTTCGTTAGAAATTTCAAACTTATGTAAAAAAACTATAGCTTTGCATTTAGAAATTTTGAGAAAAATCCATAAAACAACGTTCTTTTGAAATAACGCCATCTATCGGTTTCCATATTGAGGTAAATTACATTACGTAATTTATCTCTCCACGACATAAAGCATGAACGACCTTTCGAGGTATGACACTATAGCCTTTTGGTGAGCAAATCCTGCAAAAAATGTATTTTTTCAGATCAGACATTTGGGGTTTTCCCCACCCTTGCCATTGCGAGGTAGAACAAAATATTAATAACAAAAGTTATACACAATGAAATACACTATACATATTTATGCTATGTAATATACCTGAATAGGAAATCTTTCTAAGAAAAATTCAAATTATATTTTCCTTAGAGACCCTTCAATGAGAGTCTGGCCAAGGCAGCCATTTTATATCACAATTCGTGGCGCCAAATTTAAAAAGTTTAGAAATGATTTTACTGCAAACATTCGCACCAATACACGTGGATATGCGGCATAAAATAAAAGGTTTAAAAAATGAGTAGTACTGCTTCTACTAACTTACCAGTAAAATATGTATTTTCATGAATAATAAGAATGGGACGAAAACTCACAGAACATAATACAAAAATAAAAAGATTATTTCACAACACTATGCATAGCCATACTTTTACTATCCGTGGCGGTTATTTTTTGTATTTTTTTTAAAGTTCACTTTTAATCTAAACACTATAAATCTATTAATTAATTTAGTTTTTAAATTATGACAGTTCAGAATGTGGGGAGCTTCAACCATCATAAACTTGCCCAATAAAAATTGATGTGGATTGTTAGTTTCTTCTCTATTTTTTATGTTTTCCTTATATTTTCGAGAAATATATTCTAATTCAACTTTGTCTTTAGGTGTCCACTAATTTCCTCTACCAATCTTTGTTGATCATTCTCTTCTCCTATTTGGATCACGGGGAAATGCCCTCATCCCAGCCCCCTTACTAGTGGAATTGTGACACTCAGGTACACAACATCCTGTTATTTTAAGTTATTAAGTCATATTACCTCCTAGAAATAACGTTTTGAGTTCATTTTTCTTTAGACACTAAGCTAATAACACACAATCAACACAACCTCAATTTTTAATCACAACTTGCCTATTCAATATTCTGATTTCTACATATTATGCACAAATATTTGAAGCTCACCTTTGAGTTGTTCACAATGAAGAATGGTATATTTACTTTGCATGTCACAATTTTGCGAATATAAACAACCTACAAATGTTAAAATCTGAGTGACTCACTAAATTCTGAACTAAAATGGCGGCACCAATCAGAAAGTGGCAATGCCTTGGCCAGGCTCTCATTAAAGGATCTCTAATTTTCGTCTGTAAATTGCGCCTCCTTGCGGCCGAAATATAAACTTTCCAACTGAAAGATGTGGTTTAATATTTGATTGACATAATATACCAGAATTGAAAATAATATATTATGTAGTGCTTTGTGAGAATTAAAAAATACGATTTAAATAGAACAAAATCAACAACCCGTACCAAAAAATTTAAGCCGTTGCGGACATCATGTTTATATGGAGTTATATTCATAAAATGACAAGGAATCACACCTTAAAATATTAACACATCATTAAGGAATATCATGTATGTATGCCAGCTTCACATGAATCAATAATTATAAACAACAGTCCCATTATATACATTGGCTCGTGATATTCAAACGAATTGTTAATATCCAGGTGGAAATAATGTATTCTTAGAATATTCCTCCCAGGTATACTGTATTGATTATAGTACTTATTATATTATACAAAGGCCATGCATTAGCTCTTAGCGTGATAGGTATAACTGAGGATATCCAGCTCACGGTATCTTTTCATCCTCGAAGGAAGCCCTTATACTAGCTGATTTGTTGATTATTCGTTTAGGGTTAAAAAAAATTACCCTGACGTCAGTGCTTGTCGTGAGCCATAAAATAAACGGAGCTGGAATCAGACGATTTCTAGTCAAAAGGCTAATAATTGTACGTCAGCGTTAATCGTTGCTCAGCGGACCTTTAACATCAACGAGTTGACGTCAGATGGTAAACGTCAAGTCGTTGAAATTATTACCATATTTCATAAGACGATTTGGAGTGGAGCATCCGGCACTACGCAATAACTGTATGTAACAAGCAAGTGTAGTAGTCATATTGGCGGATCGATTGTCGGTCGCTTGGCAACGACGCCAGTACTATCACGAAATAGCGGGCGTCACGGCGGCGTCCGTGTCCTAGCACGATTCTTTCGCAGGATACCATTACGGATAGTCGGGATTCCGTTAAAATCTTATCAGCGCGCTCCGCAATTCCAGAAAATGCTTTGTTCATTACTTTATTGCTTATATCTTGAACGGATATATCAATTTCTAGACCATACGCTATCTATCTCAGATTACATCTAATACCTATTGGTTGTTGTGTCCTGATATAATCGAATTTGGCAATAAAGAACTCGTGTTCAAAATTATTGCCTATTATTTTTTATTTTATTCCTCTACATCATGGGCATAAAGGTTGAATGTCATAATCCCTGTACTGCTTAAATTCTACATATTATTATACTGATTGGAAATAAAATACTATCTAGATACTTTTAAGCTGTTTTACAAATGAAGAATTCATTCGTGGTTGGTGTTTGCAAGTGTAGGTAGTTACTATATTTGATTATATAGTTCTCAAAGGATGGAGCAGAGCCACTACTTTGTAATATTTTTATAATCCATGTATTTTTCGAAAGTGCAACATGAAAATCAAGACTAATACAGGACGCTTCTAAATGAATGCGGGTGGTTTTAAGAGTGAATCTAGCCTAGCCTAGCCTAGCCGCGAGACTTGACCGGTAAGATTTCGATCCTCGAAGTCAAGCAAGGCGGGCGTTGGTGGCACGTGGATGGGTGACCTAGGCTGGTTTGGGGATGGGCTGTGGCAGTCCAACTGAGACCTGTGAACACTCAACATCTGCTGCGGGCGCGTGGTCCCAGATAAATGGTAATGAGGACAGAGTAGATAATAAATTTCGGTAACTTAGAACCATGCTATCGTACATAAACATTGTAAAGAGACTTTGCCACCAAGCCACCCTTAATAAATAATAAATAGGATGGTTTGAAGAAAAGTTCTCAAGTAAAAGGGAGGAATGCACAAAGGGCCTAATGAGGCCTAAGTGCTGTAGTGGAAGTGAAACCATTACACTCCGACCCATATACCTACATACATACGTACATACAGGAGGTGATTCTTCAGTGAAAATTAATGTGTCTCACAAAAAAAATCCGCAACCCCTTCCCCTCCAAGTTACAGCCCTCTAAAGTTGGAGTAAAATAATTGTTTTTATTTATTTTCTCCACGATGGAAGATTTTAGAATAATGCAATTTGGCAAACAACTTGAACTAATAAAATGACAGTGTACGATCGTTTTTGTAACCTTGAGATATTGTTACAAACTGAGATATTGTTGTTATTGTTGGGGTAAAAAACCCACCCCTACAAAATTTTTATCAGAACTTTTTAACGCATCGACATTTATTTGTTTATTTGAAACTTTGAAGTGCATATGCGTTTCAATATGCAACATTTTTGTTTCTTGAGTTTTCTTCGCAAAAATGAAAAATTTACTATAAAAAAATAGTTTTACACATCCCCTGTCAAATAAATTCACCGAGGGGTTATTTTTCGGTGAAACAGGCCAAGGCTATTGGCTATTGTCCAAATAAAGTCAATATGATAAGTATTGCCATCATACTTGCCCCTCACTGAAAATGAGGGGCCCACAGTAAATTTATTTGAAAGGGGATTACATAATTTATTTTTTATGCTTAAACTATCCATTTTACGAGGAAAATTGCGTAGGAAATAATAAACAAAAACATTTTTTTACCACAACTTTAGAGGGCTGTTACTTAAAGGGGAAGGGGTTTTGGGAAAAAAATATATGAAAGGCCCGCGTTAATTTATGCTGGAAATTCACGTTTTAAAATATCAATCGCGCATCAATTTAGAAACACCCTGTATAAATTATATATTTGATTCATTTAGGTCAGGCACACGCGACCGATTTAGGGAGTTATCTTCCGAATTAGGGATTCCAGGGATCTTCCAAAAAAATTTTCTGGGAACCCCAGAATTATTATCTTAGTTTTGATCATCTTCAGGGGCCAGTGGTCGATGTAGTAGTAGCCGGATTGAGTCCTGCTCTCCGCGAATTAATTTTCGTTAATATATCCGAAAGACATAACTAATGGGGAATTTCAGTTTTCCCTCATTCCTACACTGAAGGGTGGGTGGTTTGGATTTAGTAACTAAGTTGGTCCCAGGTGCAAATGCTACCAGTAAAAAATATAACCGGACCGGTATTTTTTATATCAATTTTTTTATATCAATATTTAATACGAAAAAGTGACTTTTTATTTTATTTTTAATTATATATTTATTTTTAATTAAAAAACAACTTTTCATTTATTATTTGCAGTAACAATTTTTTATAGATTTCCATATATAGGTTTCTTAAGTAAAACTAAAACTACTTAATCGCTCTCGCATTCTTCGTCTTCTTCGTTATCCTCTTGAGATTTTATAACATCATCTTCCATAAATCAAAGCATATGAGGTTCAATTTCAACAACTTCATCTTCATTATCAGATATAACTATATCATTTTCATCTGCTGGATTATCAACTTTATCTTCAGTATCATATGACTTGGATGACTTGGATTGAATTTATTATGGCCGTCTCCACATTCAAATAGTCCACGATTTTACAAGTTCCACAGGTACATTATTGTACTCTAAACACTTTTTTACAGTTACAGTGGAATTTTTTCAAGAAATCTTCCGATATCAGAGACTCATCTGAATATCATTTGTGGTTTTCTGAATGCTCATTTGAAGAATGCTCATTTGTCTCTATGAAGAATAGTATTTTTTGCAATTAACATGAACAAATAATTCTGCTCTATCCTTGATGAGTATGGCTCTGCCATCTTGTATCCTGATGCTTGCTCCAATCATCGATGTTCTTTACAACTCGCACGCTATTATCACCTAAGGCGGAATCACAAAGTAGCCACAAATCTTTCATATTGTCGTTTCTTTTTGGTATTTGTCGTTTCCTCGTCAGCAGAGACCTGCCTCCTGTGTTGACCAGCTCGTTATCAAACTCTAGAAAAAGTTACATGAGTACCCAACATATGTCAATGTCAGCATGCAACTTAGCATATTGACCGAAGCCAATTCTATATTACAATTATCTTACATTAATACTATTAAAATGGCCTACTGTAATAGACAAATTCAGACTGAGTCACCTTAGCTAACAGCCATCTGACAGGGTTATCTGCCCACGTCCGTCGTCTCACCAAGTGCTATAGGTAGTTGTAAAAACATAATATAACATTAATTCAGCATCACTCAGCATAGCATAGAATCGAGGAAAAAATTAAGAATCAAGCATGTAAAAATACTCACTGAAATACTCACCCAAATATCCAGGTAACTAGTAAAAACACGCACAATTTAATCGTCTCTGTTTGTCTATATGTAAGATTATTATTTAATATTATTTAAAGAGTCCCTAACCCGCACAACCACTTAACTGACACGTTAAATAGAAATGAGCCATCGTTTCGTCGTAGGGCGTATCTAAACTATTTTGTACGCAATCATGCCAGATACATCTGCTTATTATCGGTGTCTATAGGTTAGCATATCAAGATTATGAAATATCTGCCCTAAGATCTAAGGTAAATATCTGCCCTTACAAACTATCCTGGACTATATTGTTAGAATAAAAAGTAGATATATCATTAGAGAGAGATTACTTTCTTAGTCCTCCGTTTTCCGGTCAGGCCTCCTGACGCATCCAACTCCATAGAGGATGTAATATATGCCGCTCTAACTACGAGTCCACAATAATAGAGACTGGCGCAGACAGAGTTTCAATGGCCAAGACGAAGATGGCGGCTTTGTTTTAACTGTGAAAGGCGAAAACAATTGATCTCTATTATTGTGGACTCGTAATTATAGTGTTAATGCGTTTCCGCTCTTGCACTCGTCCCTCGTAACCCCAAGAACATCATAACACCAAAACAACAAGTCTAAGAGTATTATCTGGATGAAGCAGATGTCTTTAAGAAAACTTTATCAATGTTCTTTTCAAAATTGTCATTTACAACATCGCGTGCTTTTTTGGCCATTTCATTGGGGAAATACATCCTTGAAGATTCCGTATGTTTCTTCAAATCGATTTGGATATTAACAATATCAAAATTATTATCTACGCTATACAGGGCATATCAACATTGTTCATGCATATCTACAATATTGGCAATTTATTGCACACCCAAACTAATGCCAGTTATTTTATTTTTGGTAGTTCTTCTGCGCAAACATTGTTTATTAAGTACAAGTAAAGGGTTGGGCTGCGATTTTTTGGTTGGAAACTCAGGAGACAGTTCTCGATCAACGCTGCAAAACCACCTATATAGCCTTTTGTTTGTGTATTTCCTGAACCATAATAAATAAATATGGGTGCTGGACCTCCAAAAATCAAAGTCACCAGAAAAATTTATTAGGCAAAGTTGTAGAGAATATTATGTACGAGTTGTAAAACATTAAAAAAAAAAGAAACACTCTATTCTCTATTGTCACACTCTACAAGGTGTGTGGAGTGTGACTTTTTGGTTGGATGCTCGGGAGACACCCTCCAGCGACCCATAAAAAATCACCTTGCCGGGACAAATCTGTGAGCACCACCTATCACTTATAGAGAAGGTCTACTTTTACTGTACTATAGCAACTCGCCTAGTCTAGTATGCAGCTGGTACTTTAATAAAACAAACTATGCTTCTATAGACACATACACAAATATATCATACAGCAGACAGCCGCCATATTTGCCTAATTATGTAACCGTTGAAAGCAAGCTATTCAAAAGCAGTTAGCGTCACCAGGCATTCAAATAGCTTTACGTTATCATCCGAATACGGCGTAGATCCGATTAAATTTAATTAAAATAAAAGCCTTAGAATCCTCCTGCGGTATTAAATTTTACATACAACGAAAATAAACGTGTTCTTTATGATAGAAAATGCTTTTACAAAGTTCACAGCACTAAATTCTGAAACACAATTAGGTCGGAGTAACGATTTTCGATCAGTAAACGCCAAAATTCAGGGCTTTCTGCGGGTTTATGAAAGGTCATCTGTCAGCTTTCTGGCCTGGCCTTATGTAACCAACTTCTAACAACAGCAATTGCAGCCTAATTAGTACGGTTGGGTTAGAGAGCCTCTCCATTCCAATTTGTTGTAGCAAAAGCCCCTGCAAAGTGATAGCAAAAAGTCCTTTCATTTGCCTCATAATACATTAAAGACATCTTCAGAAAACTCTAATAGTAGTATTTTGCAGAAAAACTAGTTATATCAACTTTTATTGAAGGGATATACCCTAAAACAATTTTCCGGACTCGAATATGATTTGTTATAAAAGAATATGTCTTCGTGCAATATAGGAACGGATTTTATGGAGACCTTTCATAAAAATTGCAGTGACTTCGGCGATTCTTTTGATAAGTGGGACAGATTTATGCCGTTATATCTAGTACATTTAGGTCTCGATATTGGTGTTTGCGGATCATGCTGACTATTACAGGCCTATATATCCATGCATGTCAGCTCTTTTCAATGTTCTACTGCGGAAATCATGATATATTGTGATAATATGCAAACATGCTCTTTCCATTAAATATAAACTGTTCAACAAAATAAACGTTACACTGTCAAATTTGCACTAATTTTGGAAATTTGGATTGCTGCCAGCGAGCGTTTCAGTTTCTGTTTAGAGTGTTAGCTAGGTCAATCCTTTGCCTACCAGTCCTTTTTTTAATAAAATTAGATATTTCATATAAAGTTTATACAGGGTGGTAAATAAAACAGTCCAAAATTATGAAACTTGTATATCAACACTAGTGGCATAAAGATGGAAATCATATCTCGGAACGGTTTTTTAAATTTTCCGCTTATTTCCTTTGTTTACCACCCGGTAAACAAACGATCTCAAAAAAGTCCACTTTTCCATTTTGCAGTGATAACTTTTTCGCTCGTCCACCGATTCTCAAAATCTATTATTGAAGTTAAAACTTCAGTTAAGAAGGGGCGAGGATGATAATCGACTCAATATTCAAGACAAAAATTCAATATACAGTGTTGCAATAAAAGCAACCCAAATTAAAATTAAAGTCAACTTGGTTTCGAAATACAAAATTTTGTTTTTTTGGAAAAAATACATAAGTCACGTGGGGTACTATGGTCCTCTTTGAAGTGAAATCCATCTAAAGAAACAAAAAGAATTTAAACATTATACATTTCTATATAATATACTAATACAGTATAGTTTGTAACAGACATTTATATGAGAATGAAAAAATGCCGCATCTTCAAGGGGAAACCCGATGTCTTTGAGGAGCGGCGCGAGTCGACTTTGATCTCGTCAAAGCTTAGCCGCATCCTTTGACGTTGCGGCATTTTTTCATTCTCATATATGTCTGTTACAGACAATAACTGACAGTAAAAGATTCTATTTCTAAAATAACAAATTTAAAAAAAGTAGTTTTCATATAAAAATAAACAAAAACAAATAAACTTGAAAATCGGGCCATATTCCTGACATTCACTGAAATATGGCCCACACCTTTTTAAGTTGACAAAAATATGACTAATGGAAAAAAAATTATTTTACGCAGCACAAGTTGGAGCACTCGACTTCCTTGTCTTCTTCAGTCAGCCCAACACATATTCCATGGACCCATTGATTGTAAACTACGCAGATAATATGGCCCAGTCGGAAATCCCATGACTAAATTAATCATGTGCCATATTTCTGCCCACACATGGTTTTATGTTTCAGGTTATAATTTAGTGAAAAGTGAATCAGTACAAAATAAAATCATAGGACCTAATTAGCTTGAGGAATGCTGATTTAAACAAAAATATGTATTTACCGATAGTTATTTGTTGCTGAAATATTCACAATAAACAAATGTATAAAATAATAACACACCGCCTAATAATACTAAGTGGCCAATGATAACACCAGCTGTAAGCTGTTCAGCAGACATTGCAGATTTCTGTAATATATATATATATATATATATATATATATATATATATATATATATATATATATATATATATATATATATATATATATATATATATATATATATATATATATATATATATATATATATATATAAATGAAGAGTGATTCTCACAATCTTTTTGGCCACTCAATGATATATGGCGGTTCATTAGGTTTTTAATAGGGTTTCTGCCTGCGTCCTATTATTATCCAAACACACCTTACATAATTTGTAGGAAATTAGGGATATTTCAGTATTTTCTCGGACCTCTCCTAGCTCTTATAAATGGTGCAACCCTTATGGGCATTTCCTCCATAGGCTCTGCAAAAACTGCTAGGGAATAACCATTCTTCCTGTTCCGCATTTCAAATCATCCAAATTGCCCATATTCTTTCAATATTGTGATCCTCCAAAACCGTGGTGACGATTCTAGCGCGATGAGATTTTGAATTGTCAACGACTATAAATAAATCGTCACTGACATTTTCAGCATTTCATTTCACAAATAAAACCTACTTTCATCCGTAAACAAACACCTGCTTCACTCTACTATTCCCTAGTGTTCATTGTCTCTAGCCCATCGCAGTTCTTAGCAAAGGGCAAGCTTGAGAGAGATGAATTCCAGTAGCATTCCTGAAGACCATGTTTAATGCGCTTGCAGTACTGTAGATACGGTTGTGTCACGGAACGGTTCTTCTAATAAACCTATCTTGCGCTGCCGTGGTTTTCCGTCTTCTGCCCCTCCCCCTTATCGAGCCACCAGCCTGGGCTCGATAAATGCTTTGCCTCGAGGCGTTAAAAAAAGTCGGCGACTAGGAGGACTCCAATGCCTTTGTTATACATTCTGCCTACTATGACCAGTTGGTCTTCATTCAAACCTGGCATTTTGTACATAATAGGCACTACCTTAGTCAAAGCTAAGCTTCAGCAGTCAAAGAAAGATTTGGTTCCTCCACTAACAATTGAGTCGATTATTATCCTTGCCTCTTCTTAACTGAAATGATAATACCGATCCTCCTAGGCCACATTAACTTACTTGTAACTTGTAACACAGAGTATTTATCATTAACAATGACTTTTTGACATAAACCAGTAATGTATTATTTCATTAAATGAAACTAGTGTACAAACTAGTGTAGTGGACAAAATCCAAACTAGTGGACACTTGCCAGCAACAGGCGTGGATATATGCGATCAAATGCTTCACTATGATCTGGTAATAGTTACTGATATAATAATATTAGTATTGTCAATTTCAACAGCAATTCCAAGGTAAGTTTTCCTGTATCCGACTGCTCATAAATATTTCCATCTGTCGCCTTTCTGTTGCAAGGTGTGCATCTATTTAGCCTGACCACGGAACCCTTATCAACGTGTACAACGTCTGACCTACCAAATTTATTTTTTAACGCTTTCATAGTAGCTGATGCAGCAACCGACGCGAAAATCAATAATTCTGATACAGCGATTTTTTTTGCATGTACTGGCATATATTATCTAAATAATAGCAGCATTTTAATGTTTATTTTGTGTCAATTCATCTACAGTTTCAGTAGATGTGGAAGAACCAGTTTCACTTAGCTAATTTTAATGCGATTTCTATAATTTGTTTACTAGTTTGTCATTATGTGCTGATCCGAAGGAGCTGAAAAACAAAATTCATACAAACTAATTAAAAAGATATTTTCGTTTTATTTTTCGGAAAAAGTATTAAACAAAAAAGCAACATTGTCGGGGTCAGATGGTTTAACCAGGAATCCATGAGGATTACACTTGAGGTTGTATCTGTAGTTAAAAATTCACCGATTTTGCATCTTTTGCAAGAATTTTAGGCGTATTATGGAAACACCAGATGCAACTATAATGCTCTTGGAGGCCAATTTTAATAACTTCTGGCTAGGATGATAGGTATTTTCAGCATTAGGTACCATTAGCGATTAGTGATTAAATAAAAAAACTTATGAAATGTAATAATACCACATCAATATAATAATTTTGAGATATGATAATGTGAATATTCCACTGATATGTTTTTGTGCTGCTATCGCGCGTAATTAAATTTTATGATTGCCATATGAAATGTAGCGCGAAATAGAAGAATGAACATAAATAATATTTTCATATTTCTTCTTAATGATATATCATTTTTAATGATATATCATTAAGACTATTAATGCAGATGTTTAGAGGAAATGTCACTATTCGTTGCAAGTAGTTTGAAAGTAAGTGGAGAATTATACAAAAACAGAAAAAAATAAGATATCGAATTTGCAGACAAATAAAATATTTCTTTAGTGCATACTTACCTACTTAAACAGGGTAGTCCTGTTTACAACAGCAGGACTTTACCAGACGATAGTTTATCGAAAGATAATGGTAGTTTCTTACATACAGTATAGTCGAATTCGGCGTCTTTTACTAAAAAACACTAAGTACGTTTCATCGAAAAATTGCAAGGTACAAAAATGTTTGTAAATTAAGCGAGGAATCCCTTGTGTAGGTATATTATATCTGTGTTGTGAGATATCCAGGGGCACACGATTTTCAAAATACAATATGTTTGAATACCCCGTATAGTACGCGTCACTGTATATTTGACAAAAAGTAAGTCTTGCGGTTAAAAATAAAACCACCCTGTATACCAAATGAGTTGAACTAATTTTCAAATATTATACTCCATATGTCATATATCTGCATATAATAATCATTGTTATTAATGTAAATATTAAAGGTTATTTTCTTATAGTATTTATTTTATAAGTATTTATAAAATTTTGAAGCCACAACAATAAATAACAAAACACGCAACGCTTATTATTTATCTTATTACTTATTTCGACGTAGCATCGCTCTCTACTATCCGTCTCTTTCACCCGCGTATATGAACAGCACTTGGGCTGGCACGGCAGCTGAACATAATTGCTTACTCCTAACTAGTTGGAGAACGAGCAATGTTTAAGATGCACCCCCTATAACACTCGCGAATAACCACCTAAAAAATGTATTCCTCTGTAAATCGACCTGGCGGATCTGATTTTGAAATGATTTGAAAATGATTTTAGCTACCAATCAGGATTTGTAGGTACAATTCAATGCAGGTAGGGGCCTCTGCCATCTGAAGAGTTGTTTCCTGCAAATCCATTTAGTTTACCAAATTCACATTGCATTTTTAAAACTTTCAAAAATTATCACATTTCTCTAAATGCCTCTTTTTTCGTATCACCCACAGACGTTAGTGAAATTGAATAAATTATGAGAAAATAAAAAACATACAAGTAGCGCAAGCTGATAGGTATATATGTTTTAAATTTAAAGACAGTGACAACTATACAAAAATAATTTATTAGAAATTTTATATAATAAATAAATGCATTGGTTCTGGAGAGAGCTGGAATAATTGTTGTGACGATAGCACTGACGACGCGACGATGAGTTTCAACGAACACCAAAACACCTATACTTCGCTCGACGCGCGTTTCGCCAACCTAATGATGCCAACTTGGTTGGCATCATCGACGATTTACACTAGCCATTTAAGTTATCACTTCTATCTTTGAGCTAAAAGCAAGCATACTTAGATGTAATTTCATTCACTGTTGAATTAAATGAAGTGTTTGAACAATATCAGTGTAAGATAATATTAGGTATCCAATCGGAAACTTTCTACAGCAAAAGCAATTATATAACGTAATCGTTAATCATAAAGGCAAAACAAACGCAATTTATCTTCCAATATTTTATTAATTACACAATCAAAAATTCTAACTTAATATGCCACATCAAGAACAGACGTTAAATAAAACCCTAACGCAGTTATTGACCAAAATGTAATATCGATTACAATTCTTATGCCCTAATAAACTCCCAGCGCCCACAACTCATATTCCGTCCTTCTTTAAGTCCTCTGGGATATCGTACATACCGCATACTTTGTTTGCCGGGATAGCCTTGTCTGAAACAAGGAAGAACTGTTAAATGTATGCATAGCTGATTTTACGGGTATATTGACTAATTGGTTGGAAGTTGGCCAAAAATGTTTCGTTTTTGCAGCTGACAAGTCGATTTATTAATTAAATCGCAATCTAGATAGAGCTTCCAAGCATGATTCAATTAATATTATAAACGTAGCCGTATTATTCAGGCACATATACGATACATATATTCGTATACATTGGATATATCGTAGATTAACAATATTATGGGATATACACATGGGCGGACTAAGCAGCTAAGGGGCCTCGGACTATTATATGTTTATCCCCCATCTCATAAGGGATGGGGGCCCGCTTATCATTCACAAATAAGTATTATTGGCAAGGCACACAAGAATAAGATATGAGATATCCCTAGCAAGTCTCTACTTTTCATTATACCAAGATATATGCGTCGGGTTTTATAAATTTGAATTACCACATACATTTGAATTCCGCTCAAATTAGGTTTTGCGTACCCATCGACATCGGGGGATGAATGTACAACTTTGATGTAAACCCCTCTGAAAGTTTCATAAGCAGGGCTTATAATCGTATTAATCAATTCTGGAATATGCATTTCCCTTTCAAAATTTGCTTCAAACTATTTAATATTATTTATCTTCACAAATATGCAAGACAGTTTTATTTTTAAGATAAATTTATATGCATAAAAGTAAGTAAAAGTAAGTAACACTAAATAGTATATTTCATTAGTTGCAAAGAAAATAAACCTTTCCCGTGCACGCGTGATAACTTCACGCGTAAATATGGCTGAGAAACATAAACCCCAAGAAAATTTACACAGTCGATATATTAATTTCAAGACACGGAAATCCTGTTTTAAGCTTTCCACCGCATCACTCTGTGAGTACAATGACTACACTGCAATAGAACGGATATATGGGCGAACTGCAAAGATTATTATGATAAACATATAATAGGTCAAAATGGGTATGATGAGAAAGGTGTATGGACACGTGAAAGCAACGGTAAAGAATGTTACCTCGCAAAATTGGAATGATTACGAATAACCACATCGAAACAAAAAATTGTATTGGAAGAACATTTCTAGACAATCAAATTCCTTCATATATTCATACTATCTTAACTTACTATCTTAACTTAATACTATCCAAATCTTGAAAGTTGTCGGTTACGTCATAGTTATAAACCATATGAATTAAATCAGTATTGCACTAGTCAAATGTGTGTTGAAACAACTCGTCCGGATGTATACAAGCATTACTCGTTCCCCGATGGGCATCGTAAACATAATACATAACCTACAATTTGAATGTTGAAATCATGAAGACTAGAGTCAGGAGCTGAGCGTGGTTTAAGCAATGGGACGTTTTCCATGGGAAAAATGGAAGCTTAGTGCTGGTGCCCATAAGTGCATTGGAAGTAAAGAGAAAGTCAATTGAACTGAAAGATAACCAAATTCTTATCAGAGTTTTCAAACGGCGCAAGGCTACTGCGGCTATATATAACGTAGGTACGGCGCTAGTAAAAAGAAATCGATCAGTTGATCGATATTATTCTCGCTGGAGTTACGATGTACGAAATCGTGACCTCGCTCTCTTTTTCATGCACCAGCTTACAACAACGTTAGTCGAATATATCAACAGCCACATATTATTATAATGGACCTCTTGTCATTGTCTCTCTCGTTTTATTATTTTTTAACGAAGAACACTCGAGATTAAAGATTTTAGATTAAAAATAAATTAGTGACGTATCCGCCAACTTCTAAGATTTGGATATTAATGAATTCTCATCAGATGACAATTTTCAACACTTTTTGCTTTTACTAATGTATTTAACCCCGATTTGGATCTTATTAATTACACAACGCCAAGGAATATTTTTGTTTTATCGGGGGGATGGTTATTTTCAGACATATCTAGGTAATAAAATCTACCGAGTTTGTCCATGTCTCCTAAATTACTTTAAACGTGATAGTAACTCATACCCCCTATTTTGTCTTTCGCAGTTAAAACAAAGCCGCAGTTTTCCAGTATTGGCCAATGTAGCGCTGTCTGAGTCACTATCACGTTAAAACGAATTCCAGTATGACTTCAGAAGTCTTTCTCAAACATGCTGGTTTAGCATGCACAAAGAATAGCAGACGAATTAGGCATAACAAAAAATTAATATACATATGCATACTGAGGCCGGCCCTTACCTGTGGTGTAGACATTGGCCACGAACATAAAAAAACTAAAGGTTTTAGAAAACAAATACCTATGCCTCATCACGGACTTCAATAGATACATACATGTCCATCAGAAACTTACACAACCTTTGCCCCGACATAGTACCAATAGCGGACTACATCAGAAAAATTTCACAGAAATTCTACGAATTCAAACAAAATGATAGTTCACTTACAAACAACATTCCACGCATTATGGAGCACAACTCACGTTTTAGAATTAAACATAAACTTATCTATCGAAATTTAGCAATTTTCACGTAACCTATTTAGATCTTTTCTATTTTTAACTATTTAAAAGTCTTTGAAACTCTTTTAACTTATCTAATTCTTCCTCACTGTTTTGTTATTTTTTCTCTTTTTTATTTCAAAATTCTACAAAATTCACCAATTTTATCAATTGACATTACTAGAAATTAATTACAATCAAAAACATTTTTAAACTAAATTATAGTGACAAAACCAGTCACTTTCATATTATTTTTCCCCTTTTTTTCCACAATTACGGACCTGCATTTAAGAGTTTTCATTTGGCATTTTTACCCTCAAAAAACAACCCTCGATCTTATCTCAAAGAGAGATTCCCTGTAAGTAAATGATAATGAAAATATTTACACCCACTTATCTCTAAGCCCATTGGACCATCTTTCAATCCAATTGCAGATAATACGCCCACTTTTGCGTAAGGAGCTGCATAAACACTTAAAATTTGTTCTTAATATCCCGGAGCACCCCCCGGCGGCCAGCCCCCCAATAGCCACAATGCCTGATGCACGTGGAAGTGTAGCTGGACCCGGACATGGGGATAATCCGGGATGTCATAATGTATTAATAATTATGTTGAAAGAATATAAAAAGCACATAAAGCGAATGAATAAAGTCTTTTATATTCTGTATAAACAAAACAACAGTCAGCTGATCATTACTCGTCTGATCACAGCGCCACCAAGTAGTGTAGTGCCGTAGTAGTTTTATTCCCCAATTATGATACGTTTTTCTTTTTCGAGTACCTACGTTACGATTAATGATAAATTTTGGGTAGCAACTTTGCTGATGATACCAAAACTTACCCATAAAACTACCATTTATTTTTGAACGCATTGGTATGTATGAATTATTTGACGTCTCAAATTAATGACAGATGCGTTTCAATGAGAGTAGCTATTTGACGCTATCAGCTAATCGAAAAAATCACATATAGTTGTGCACGCTTACACCTTAAACGAAACTGGATATAATGATTAATATTTTTGCGATATCCAAAATGAAACAGATGGCCTAACACTCGAAGCTAACGAATTCCTATTTATCATCGGATAGGACAATTAATTCTGGAAGCCTTCTTGCGAAATTAATCATTTCCTCGCGGCAAAAAGGTATTTTGTCAATAACATCCATAAACAGGAATGCCTACCCGAGTTTCAGGTTAAAAGTTCACCCGGGATTATCATTTCTCCCTTTATAGGAATCCCGAACGGCCTGTATTAATCACGTCCCATGTTTGCCTCTCAGCGGACGACAATAATGTTGCGCACTGTTTAAATAAAGCGTCAGTTTTATTTGCGTTTACCTACAATTTTTAGTGTTACTTGGGCTTATTGAGATGTAATGAAATCTACATTTATTTTCTTCCTTCCTCCTAAAATGATAAATGCGCCATAGGTGCTAAAAATATTTTGTAAACCGTTTAGACAAGTTGTCTAAACGGTTTAGTCAATGACCTTTAGTCAATGTCTTTTAGACCTTGTCAATGTCTTAATATTTCTTGAGAATTCAAGCCCTCGCATTCGGATCAAGGATTGACGACTATCTTATTGAAATTGAGGAAGTTTTCTTTCAGTGCTTCAGCACACACATCCCCCTCTTGACAATTAGAGCACAGTAGCAATATATTTCGCATAATAGCTATAATATTATACGAGGGTTGTTGACAAAGTAAATTTCCCTATTTTTTGAGAATGGAGTAAAATACCTTATAAAAATCCAAAAAGCATGTATTTATATAATAAGCATAAATAAATAAGCATATTATATGATATTTAAAAGCATTCAATTTTAATCTAAAAAGCATATATAGGATCTGTTTGAGTTTCATAATGCAAGGGAAACTCAACAGCTCCTTGAGAGGGGATATTTTTGGACACCCTCCTTATTCATCTGATATCGCACCAAGCGATTATCACCTTTTCCCACAACTAAAGTAACACTTAGCGGGTAAGCGTTTTGAGAATAAGGAACTGCTCAAAACATTTGCTCAGCATTTCCATTCATATGAAGACATTGATATGAAGAGGATTTGAAAAACTACCTCATATGTATCAAATGTGTTTGGACAGGGGCGCGATGTTGAAAAATAATTACATATTATAGAATGTGAATATATATTTTTGGATTTTTAAATCGTATTTTATTCCATTTTCAAAAATAAGGAAACACTGTGATCGACTCTTGTACACACGTAATAGGATTGCCCCAAGTTTGCCGGGTGACCTCATGACCGCCCCAAGGCTCTGACCGATGTTATTTCTTCTACTTATCAAGATCCTACCTGGCCCCTCTATAATTTTTTTAACGTATGGTTGATGGTGTCTACCCCGAGAAAGTTTTGGTTATAACCTTCTAACGGAGGGACTTAACATATCTATAAAACTTACACAAAATTATCTTGCGTGGACAAATTGATCTAACGAGTACCTGAAGTACAAGACGGCCACGGATATGATCAAGGAACACGCCAAGAAGCTCTACGTCATCGCAGTGGACCACGGGAATCCGCTGATCGGGCTGGCCACGGACTACGAACCAGAGGAAGCCAGACTTCACAAGCGGTCAAAGACCCAGATCATGGACAACGGGTAAGCATAAGATAATCACGTTTCAGCACGACTGATGCGTGAAGAACCAGACGACACCGAAGAAAAGAACAGGACTAAAGAAAAGAGATCGAGAAGACACTAAAACAGCCCAACCCAGTGGACGACGAGGCCGACTGCCTTGCCAAACCACACACCCTTACCTTACCGGACGTTGAGACAGCGAGCTGATATAGCTGACCAGCTCGCGATCTCGGTCATTCTAAGACAAAATGCTCATATTGCTCATGTTCCCATACCAACCTGAATGCCGTGCAGCCGGGCTCTAGCAGAGCCCGCCGAGAGGCAGGAAGGATCCCACAAGTACCACGACACGACACCCCTGGGGGTAATACACACCGACGAAGAAAGTCAAGAGCGCCAGAAGCAAGGCTCTGCCGGTGGGGCCCATCAGCCAGGACCGGGGGAGGCTGCGCAACTTCACGTGACACTGATCATATTTGTGAGGAGGGTCACGTGAAACGCGCGGCCTATCCCTTACGAGGCGGTCTAGGCTTACATAGATATTAGGGCGATGTTACCGCTCGGCCCTTCTTATCGAGTTCACATCTCTAGCCAAGAATATTGGCGCGACAAATTGATGCTTCCAGTACTATTAGGTCAAATTGTGTTGTATGGTAGGAAACGGTAGAATAGATGGCGTTATACGCTGTGATGACGACGTTGCAAATTTTAATATCGTGAGCTCCGGATCTGACATCACTACTCTGATGCAGGCCTCGGGAATTTGACGACAACTGAAGACAAATAAGTGCTGACATCAATGATCATAGACCTCTTTACAAAGTCTTCGGCCAATGGCCATTACTAGAAGAAGCTAGAGAAGTATCAGGTCCACCTATGAATATACGTGCAACCTAAGCATATGACGTCACTGCCTTCCTGGAATCCGCTTTGGTGGTTATCCACTTAAATAGTTTGTTATCCCTTAAATTTCATAGCCTTAAGTTACGTTTGAGTGTGAATTTGGGGGCACTTATCAACTTATCTGGTCACGATGCTCATTGCTTAAAATAGTTCAATAAAGTATCACTCTGTATACGTGCTGACGAAGCACGAGGCTCTATATAGTCCCATTCATTAATCAATGGACACATCGGCGGACGTATGACAAGCTTTTGCTTTTTTAATAGTGTCCAAAAGGTCAAGCCGAAGGGTTGCTTACACCCCGCGACAGGCTTCATCCTGCTAGCAGCTCCTCAGTCATTATTGCGGCCGGCCTGCAATATCGAGGCGGAAGTTTCATCCAGCTTCATGAACCATCGGATGTTGCCTCTAATATTCCCGACATCAGCTGCAAATTCAACTCGATGTTAGAAGTACAATAGAAATAACGTGGCATTGTTCTCTAATTGCTTTACCTTTACCGCCGCATGTTTGTCTAAGCACTGTTCGGGCGGTTGCGGTTTACCATAAACATTATTAATAGAAGCGAAATGAAGTCCACCTAAATATTTTATAAAATCAATACGGTTGTGAATGACTGGCTAAAATTGCGCAGTTAATTTGAATGGAAATATGCGAATTTATTTCCGATCAGCGGAAGATACATACATTAAGCTTTATCAAACTGTCGAAATGGGATGCTAACAATTTTAAAAGCTCTGTATTGCTATTGAACCAAATGAAGCGCTATCTACCACAAACTATTTAACAATAATGGGATGGAAATATTTCTAAAAGGTTTTCAAACTGTTACTGTACTGTAAAAATACTGATTCACATTATATTTTATATGCTTCGCAACTATATTTAAAGCGATACGTCGCCACCTTGCGAGCGCGGTTCGTAACTCCTAGTTTTTCATTGGAATACATGTCTATGAAAATAAATTATTAAACTGACAATTGACTTTTCAAAAAAATGAAATAACAATCTGAGAGCATAAAGAATTACTTTTCGAACTGTCGTTCGTGTATTATTTCAATTGTTGATAGTAGTAACGGCCTTAGCTGAATAGCTGAATGACAGATATTCAGCTGGCTGTAAAATAAATTGCATTCTCAAAAATGAAACGAATTCCGTTTTTATTTGTGGTACTAAAGTGTTGTGTATATTGCACTTTGAAATCAGCTTCACACACCTTTATTAAATTAGCCGCGATCTGCCAACTGTTACTTTCAAGCCTTGATATACAACTAACTATTGCTGTATTAAAATGGCCTGGGGGTGAGAAGGGTAGCATAGAAAGTCTGCCTCCAAACCGAGCGATGTTCATATCCAAGCATTGTCAAAAATATTTTAAGTAACGAATATAATATGCACATACATGTGATATTTGACGGCAGGAGCCGTTGAAATTATTTTGCAAGAGAGGTCATTGTCGGCAGTTATTTGTCTTCAGCTGTCGGCAATATCCAGAGGTTGCCAGCAAAGTGGTATACGGGCTCCGCGGTAACGTTCGTCATCACAGCGTCCAGCGTCATCTCTCCCAGAATTACGTGTTAGTGCCAAAAACAAGTCTGGTATAACTGGAATTTTTACTCACGATGTTCTAGGAGGTATATATATATTTTATTGAGCTATTAATTCCGCTAATAATTCCGGTCTATGAATTAATAATAAGAATAGCATATTCTGATTTTAGGAGAATAAGCACACTTTAGGTGCTAAGCGTGGAATGTTTCAAAAATCCATGCGAAGCACATAAAGTATCTTATTCTTCGAATACCATATACTATTTTAAACGTTATAAATTCGAGGTAAAATGATTAAAATAACGTAAAAAAACGAATTTTAAATAAATACTGTAAGATTGAATCTTTAACTTTTCATTGTACTGGGTCCGGCAACAGGATTGAACTATTTTGAAACGCTTGCCATGGAAAAACAAATGAAGTTATATTTGTCAAAGTGCGATTTCTTGGATTTCAGTTTGGCCATTAAGTGTGTTATGCATAACTGGGAAATAAACCATGGCATTTTGTAGTAATTATTACGCGATCTGTTGTTCAGACACAAAGGCGCATCCACAATGAATTTAATGTGCCACGACGTGGGCCGTGGATGTATTCCAACAAGGAACTCGATGTTAAGATGGGTACGATGTTTTGAAGAAACAGGCAGCGTCGCATCAACATTTTTTGGTTAAAAGTCCAAGGTCGAATTGGAAATTCGTACCCCAGAAAATATTGAAAGGACCAGGCAATCAGTTTAGCGAAGTCCAGTGCATTCTGCCGCCAGGCACGCGATTGCATTGAATTTTTCGGATCGATTAAGTTTAAGACGCATTTTGCATGAAGACTTACATTATCACCCATTTAAAATACAGATCGTTCAGAAGTTGAAAGACACTGATAAAGTAGCTCGTTTACATTTCTGCAAACAAATGACTATCCAAATGTTCTCAATGGTCTTATCATGTCGGGCGAGGCTCATTTTCATCTAACTGGATACGTTAACAAACAGAATTTACGTTATTGGGCACATGATAATCCAAGGGAACATCATGAAAGACCTTTGCATGATCAAAAAGTGACAGTATGGTGTGGAGTATCCGTTTTTGGCATAATCGGACCATACTTTTTTGAGGAAAACAACCACACCGTTACCGTCAATTCTGACCGATATGTTATGATGTTGGAGACATATGTGAATTTAGAACTCCAAAGAAGGGGGCAAAATATTGTATCGTTTCAACAAGATGGTGCCACCGCTCATACCAGTAGGCAAAGTTTTAATGTTTTACGGCAAATGTTCCCACATCGCCTCATTTCACGTTTTGGTGACATTCCATGGTCTTCCAGATCCCCGGATTTGACAGCACCATATTATTTTCTTTGGGGTTATTTAAAGGCAAAGGTGTACACTGCACGTCCTCAGACAATACAAGACTTAAAAGCCCCAAGATTTGCTTCGAAGTGCTTCGAAATTTTTGTAGGAGACTGCAAATGTGTGTCAAAGAGCATGGCGGTCATATTAAGGACATGATTTACAAACGTTAAAAAATTGCTAACAATAAAGTTATGTTTCAGTATCGGTCGTTTGAACCGCTTAATTTATTTTCCCACAACAAGCTTTTTAAAATAATTGAATCCAGTTGCCGGACCCTGTATATACCTTTACTTATCGTTACCATCGATACGTACTTGCTTTTGATCTATCAAAACAAATATTGAAAATCTGGTGTCGCGTCGGTTGACAGTGATGAAGCATTAAAAATGAGTGTAAAAGTGGCTGATTAACCTTCCGCGGTGGTAGAGGCGGCTAGAATGGATATAGAAAATTTGCTACTGACGAAATCTGGTGCAGTATATGAAGCTGCCTTTGTCAAGTTGGTCTACGAGAAATGGTCTACTGAAAAAATGTAACGTAATACTCTGACAACGTTTTATGGACATACGGAAATGGGACAAAAACTGAAGAGTTCTAGTTTGTGGGCTCATTATTCAATGGTAAAGTGTGTGTTAAGTTTGAATCATAAAGTGAACATCGAAAAATATAACAATTTGCGTGCATTTTTGAAAAAATAAGGAGAAGGTTACAAGCCCCAGAAATCAAGAGAGAGAGTATTTTAAGGTAACAGTTCCATAAATTTTTGTCTGATAGTCTGATGCTTCAGATGAAACGTATTTGGTGATAAAAGTAATATAACTAAATTTTGATTGTTTCATATTTGCTAACCAATTCTTATTTTTTCAGGTAAATTTGATATTTGGTATATTTGGGGCATGTCGTTGCGATGAAATAGTGAAGACAATTGGTTATGACATGGTATATATATATATATATATATATATATATATATATATATATATATATATATATATATATATATATATATATATATATATATATATATATATATATATATATATATATATATATATATATATATATACTACTAATTAAAATTTCTCACACTAACACTAAGAAGAATAGAACTTTCACCGTATTGGGGGATGAATGTTTAAGTAAATATAGAAAGTAGGTACGGTACGTTAATTTAAGGAACGACATTTCTTTAATTATCAAAATGGGAAATGATATAAATCTGTTATGGGTATCCATAAAATTGGTAGTGTAGCATGTAGCATTGTGTTTGAAGCTTCCAAATTGAGAAGAGTAAACAGGGCATTGTCTGAGAAGAACTTCCGCAATAATGCTTGTCGATAGCGGGAGGGATATTACTACCCTAAAAAGGCATGGGATTTGGAAATCGGATGCGGTTTCTGAAAGAAAAACAAAAAACATATTTTTCTCTAACCTAGCTCTGCAGAGAATGTCGAGCAATTTTCATTTAACGGGCCCACTGCAAGCAATGGATCTTTAATACTTTTAAAAAAGATCTATGAAATTGACCCTAGAAATAGTGTCATGATTAGGTATTAATATAGCAAGAAGTGGAGGATTCTTAGGAGGTCACATAGAGCAGGAAGTACCACGGCTTAATGTAGATGACGTGGTACGCGATAATATTGAGGAAGACCCTACAACTAGTCTACGTCACATATCACGCAGGACTGGTCTTGCAAGGGCAAGCTGCAACGCGTTTTAAGGAGAGAATTATTTCATCCTTATCATGTTCAACGTGTGCAATCTCTTTTGCCAGACGACTACTTAAAAAGACGTGAATTTTGCAGAGAAATGTTGCAACAGTTAAGGGGGATCCTGATTATTTTAATAATATTTTATGGACGGACGAAGCCAGTTTCCACCACACGGGAATATTTAATATGCATAATCTACATCATTGGGAAGTAGAAAATCTACGAATGCGAAGACAGGATCGATTTCAGCATCGTTTCAGTGTCAATTTATGGGCCGGAATTCTTAATGATAGATTAATAGGGCCCTTTGAATTACTTGAGAGATGGAATGCCGCACGGAACTTAAGAGTCCTACAAAATGATCTAAACGAATTGCTAGAAATGTGTTCCTTAGCAGTCCGTAGAATAATGTGGTTCCAGCACGATGGAGCTCCGCCTCATTTTGCACTCCCCGTTCGTCAATTTCTTAATAACACCTTCCCTGAAAGATGGATAGGCCGAAGAGGGACCATAGAGTGGCCACCCCGTTCACCAGACTTAAACCCCTTAGATGTCTTTTTATCGGGTTACTTCAAAGAACAAGTATTTGAAACAGAATGTTTGCTCATTATTGAATGAGCAAACTCTTCGGGCACGAATTGAACTCGTCGTAAATCAAATACGAAACAATCAAGAGGCTCTATTAAAACCCAGGCGGGATTTCATTCGGTGATGCAGATTATGGATTCAAGAAGGAGGAAGACATTTTGAACATATTTTAAAATAATTAGACCCACATTTATTGTTATTTGGTTACTAATAAATACCTAGCTGTAATTTATAAATTGTTAACAGAAAACAGGCAATATCTCGAAAACGGCAAACAATTGGATAACAATATTATGTTTTTTTTTGTTGGAAATAAGTCCCCCTATCACCTCCTTTTCCTGTATATATATATATATATATATATATATATATATATATATATATATATATATATATATATATATATATATATATATATATATATATATATATATATATATTCACATATATATGTCCCGCGATTTCTCACTAGACTATCTAGTCCGCAATATTTCTTCTAGTATCGCCGTTGTTCCAGCCAAATGGAGGCTTGGCAAGCCGTCAAGGCTGTGAGTTACCGACCGGCGGCGTCTCGGCCAGTCTAGGGGTTGAGGCCGCGCAAACGATCCGAGGATTTACGGTCCGAACACTCACCTATTTGCTTGGGATAGCTCAAATTCAGGTTATTCATAATTTTCACGAATTCCCTCATACTTTTCGTCAGTCTGGGGTTCAACCTACGCTCCTCGGCCACGCTAGTCACCATCATGCCTTTGTAATCGTGAGCTGGATACAGCAAAGTGGATTCCGGAAGGGTGAATATCTTATCGTGCACACTACGATAGAGCGTCTCCGGGTTGCCTTCCTGGAAATCGGTGCGTCCGCATCCCCGAATCAAAAGCGCGTCTCCAGTAAAAGCAATACCCTGGAACAAAGACTTTCATTATAAAAGGACACTGCACACAATTGGACCCGCGTTTATCGTTGCCCCCGGGATGTACCATCAATCTTGGTAGCTGGGGCAACGCGGTTTGTTTTCTGGACGTCTACCAGGCTCCTTCTAATTGGGTTCTAAATTAGAGCAGATATTAAAGGGACTAGGGGAATCGGTGGGAGGAAACTTCGGGCCGATAGGAGTACGCTTCACGCTACAGGAATCGAACGTTGCATTTTTTCTTAATACCGTCTAGTTATTCTGTTCAATGTCGAAAAATTGATTGTCAGGCATCTTCTTGATTGCCCTGGTTTTCGATGATTCACAGTATATAATTATGGATTTTTTTTTGGAGGAAGTTAGTAATATTATAAGACAAACTAAAGACACTTGAAACGAAAAGAGAAGACAAGAGAGTGCAATGAGATGATGTATGAAAAAATTATATAAAGACGAATCAGGAATAAATTATATAATAATTGGAACCTTTTAAAGGGATTAACATGAAAAACCAAAGCTTGCTCGGGTTCCAATAGGAAAGAGACAATTTAAGGAAACAGTGGTTTAACTTATGAGAAACAGTAGTTTAACTATGAACTTTTAGTAGCGGTATTTATATGTGCCATAATATATTGTACAACATGTATGTCTTGCTGTTTTGTGTTGGTAATCAGGGCGAACTGGATTTGCTTTCCTCAATAACCGAAAACACATCGCATATGGGCAACAACACTCTCATAAGTCAGGAAACGATGATTGAGAGATATTGAGCATTTAATTTTTTCCCAAAATTTACTTTTAACATAGTAGCTTTACATAAAAATAAATTACTCATTTTCTTTGGCACGATGAATAGGTTTTAACTAAAATAATCCCCACAAAAAATATATATTTAGGATTTTTTTTAGATATATATGATATAGCAGGCAAAGAGTAAATTTTCATAAAAATAATAAGATGTAAACCCAAGAAAATTATAACAACGAAATAAGAATAATTACAATGGCTATAGAAAAAGGCTTGGATGTACCTACATCTAATACAAGAAACACGTAATACAAGATACACATTCAAAATTACGTGAGAGAAAATGTGAGAAATTACAGGAGGAAATGTTACAATCCAAAACCAATGTAGCAGTTATATTACAGGGTGCAAAAATTGTTTTATCGGCTTCCGATAAGTTTACGACAAAAGCAATGATAAAAACGCACTTTGCACGAGCTCTACAACTTTGCCCTTCATGACTTTTCGTAATGCAAGGGTTGTCGATTGAGGGGTGGGGCAAGCTTTCGCGGAGTAACATGTTTTTTTAATTAAATAACTCATTTGCAACGTTAATTACTGTTTTAGCAACACAAAAATCTGTGATCCTCTTTACCCCAAAAGCTCTTGAAGCGGATTTTCCATAGCGGAGCGATTCAGTCTAAAAAAAATATATTGGCAAAACATACAGCACTGCATTCTTCGAAAGATAAGCATTCGATAGCTGAACAGTGTCTTTAGAACATATATTTTTTCAAGATTTTTTCCGAGAAGGAACATTATGATGTTCCCAAAAAACTCGAAATGTTTATTTGCTTAACCGCATGTTACGGTACCTACATTAAACAAAGAAAGTGTAGGCAAAGGAATCCCCCCAATCGATAACCCTTGTATTTACGACAAGTCATGGGGGGGGGGGGTGATAGGTGATAGACAAAATTTTTGCGCCTGTCTCTCCGCCCCCGCGGGACTTCGTAACGCTCATGTGGGGCTTGAAACGCATACAAAAAATCAGTGAGGTAGGTGCTTTTGTCACTATAATTTACCTGTCGCATGGACTTAATATCATCCTGTAATTTTTAACTTTAGAATTATTTTTTAAATGTTTAGGCATTTTCACAATTTTGAGAGGATTTGCAATATTTAAGCATATTTTAAAAATGTTCCCTTAAAAAACATGTCTTACCTGTTCAGCACAGTAAAAAGAACAGCAACCACTGGTATGGCCAGGCGTGCTTAGCACCACCAATTTATGGGCACCAAACGCTATGTAATCATTTTCATCAACAAATATATCAGCTTGTGCTCCACTAAGTCTAGATATTATGCTTTTACAACCAGACAGCACTTTTAAATAGCCTGTTCCAGTGACGTGGTCAGCGTGCATATGTGTGTTAACTAAAATAAAAATGTGTCGTAACTAATCAAATCAATATGGATAAATTTTCTGGGTATTTTACCATCTTTGAAAATTAATATGATAATAGATCTCTGGGCCAGATCAAATATTCAAAGCACAGAAAAATTGTCAAATAAATGATGTCACAAATAATATACTTATCTACTATCAGTGGCGGCTCTACCATTGGCTTTCAGGTTTTCGCAACCCGCAGGATTGGATATGAAAAAATGCGCTTTTTTGTTTTCCGTGATATTATTTGGAGGAGAATTATCATGAAAAAAATATGTTTCATCGATTTGAACCATTTATGTAACCGAATTAAAAAACATGTTAGCAAAACAGCTGAAATCATGTTGAATCATGTTGGTTTAAGTGTTTGCGGCTCAATTGGACAGTGTTTACCGAAATATTGTAGAGCAGTGAAACGCAATAGGTAGGTATATTTTAAATATTACAATTAACTGTATACTTGTGAACGTCATTATCCAGCTTTCAAGCTTGCCTTAAGAAGAAGGACAGGCAACGCCCTTATCTGATCTTAGTCACAGAAACTATTTTTTTCTGAAAAATAGTAGATATAATGAATACTTTGACAGCTATTTTTTTTAAAATTTAATTCTATTTTTCAATAAGCCCGCACATTGTTCCTGAGTTTGAAAGTGAGTTTATTTTATTATAAAAGTACCTACATTTGGGCTAAAACAGGTTTTTGTATAAAATATGCATAGCTATAAAATATTTATACATTACAAAAAGATTCTGAAAAAATATTTTTCATGAGAAGCCTAATTTTTCAGAAACTATAATCGCAGTAGAGATTCCTGAGAAGCATTTTAAGTTGTGTGACCTTGAAAATTGAAACAATTTCGGTCAGCCTCCATGGAAATATATCATAGTAACTATATAGTATATAGGTATAAGTTACAACCCCCATGTTTATATGGCACGAGCCGCCACTGCCTACTATCTAATCTAATTAATATTCAAATTAGGTACATATATAGGGACACTCTGTAAATATTATTCCGAATACATGCATTACAAGTTACCTATTCAAACTTACCGACATAAACCAAATTCAAATTTAAATCATTGGTGAGTTGAAAATCCCGCCTTGCGTGCTCAAGCACAGGATCGATAAGTATGCACTCTTTACTATCTACGTCCCCCAACAGATATGTGTACGTGCTGCTCACCGTATCGAACAGCTAGAACAAAATGCATGCAACAGAAAGATAAGCACTGAACACTGAACTATTACTTACTTACCTGCCGAAATATCATCTTACTTGAGGAACTACTGTAACATCTGATCAACTGTTTGGAGAGACGACTCAGCTCCAAATTTGTCGACATTATGTGGCAGATTTGTACAGCAAACATTGTTTACATTTTAAATATTTCGTGGAAGTTTCGGGTAAATAAGATAATATATTTGTTATTTGCAATGCTAAATTTGTTGTTAAGTAATAATTATTTATGATACTAGCTGGCTTTCTCATATGCCGCTATATTTCTCAAGTATTTAGGAACTAAGCACTAAGCGGGATTCTTGAAGTCACTACATTCGTAACTAATCATGGGAATACGGTATTTTCTGAGAAAAAAATACTTTATCTATGCTTTAGTTGACAGTCTGTCAATAGTGTCAATGTCCAATATAGCCTAACAGATCAGTGATGGGAATTTAATAGTTATATTTTTTTATACAGGTCCGGGAATATTTATTGCATAACCGTTTGCTTGATATGTAACAAATAAATAAATGTTGTACTATTGTAGCCATACAGTAAGACCGGTAAGACGCAATTCTTCACAATAAAATAATATATGTTGCAGGATGAAGGAGAAGGATGTGCCTTAATTATGT
>CAXKVY010002542.1:0-31245 GCA_964058915.1 Tetropium fuscum
CTACGTCATCGCAGTGGACCACGGGAATCCGCTGATCGGGCTGGCCACGGACTACGAACCAGAGGAAGCCAGACTTCACAAGCGGTCAAAGACCCAGATCATGGACAACGGGTAAGCATAAGATAATCACGTTTCAGCACGACTGATGCGTGAAGAACCAGACGACACCGAAGAAAAGAACAGGACTAAAGAAAAGAGATCGAGAAGACACTAAAACAGCCCAACCCAGTGGACGACGAGGCCGACTGCCTTGCCAAACCACACACCCTTACCTTACCGGACGTTGAGACAGCGAGCTGATATAGCTGACCAGCTCGCGATCTCGGTCATTCTAAGACAAAATGCTCATATTGCTCATGTTCCCATACCAACCTGAATGCCGTGCAGCCGGGCTCTAGCAGAGCCCGCCGAGAGGCAGGAAGGATCCCACAAGTACCACGACACGACACCCCTGGGGGTAATACACACCGACGAAGAAAGTCAAGAGCGCCAGAAGCAAGGCTCTGCCGGTGGGGCCCATCAGCCAGGACCGGGGGAGGCTGCGCAACTTCACGTGACACTGATCATATTTGTGAGGAGGGTCACGTGAAACGCGCGGCCTATCCCTTACGAGGCGGTCTAGGCTTACATAGATATTAGGGCGATGTTACCGCTCGGCCCTTCTTATCGAGTTCACATCTCTAGCCAAGAATATTGGCGCGACAAATTGATGCTTCCAGTACTATTAGGTCAAATTGTGTTGTATGGTAGGAAACGGTAGAATAGATGGCGTTATACGCTGTGATGACGACGTTGCAAATTTTAATATCGTGAGCTCCGGATCTGACATCACTACTCTGATGCAGGCCTCGGGAATTTGACGACAACTGAAGACAAATAAGTGCTGACATCAATGATCATAGACCTCTTTACAAAGTCTTCGGCCAATGGCCATTACTAGAAGAAGCTAGAGAAGTATCAGGTCCACCTATGAATATACGTGCAACCTAAGCATATGACGTCACTGCCTTCCTGGAATCCGCTTTGGTGGTTATCCACTTAAATAGTTTGTTATCCCTTAAATTTCATAGCCTTAAGTTACGTTTGAGTGTGAATTTGGGGGCACTTATCAACTTATCTGGTCACGATGCTCATTGCTTAAAATAGTTCAATAAAGTATCACTCTGTATACGTGCTGACGAAGCACGAGGCTCTATATAGTCCCATTCATTAATCAATGGACACATCGGCGGACGTATGACAAGCTTTTGCTTTTTTAATAGTGTCCAAAAGGTCAAGCCGAAGGGTTGCTTACACCCCGCGACAGGCTTCATCCTGCTAGCAGCTCCTCAGTCATTATTGCGGCCGGCCTGCAATATCGAGGCGGAAGTTTCATCCAGCTTCATGAACCATCGGATGTTGCCTCTAATATTCCCGACATCAGCTGCAAATTCAACTCGATGTTAGAAGTACAATAGAAATAACGTGGCATTGTTCTCTAATTGCTTTACCTTTACCGCCGCATGTTTGTCTAAGCACTGTTCGGGCGGTTGCGGTTTACCATAAACATTATTAATAGAAGCGAAATGAAGTCCACCTAAATATTTTATAAAATCAATACGGTTGTGAATGACTGGCTAAAATTGCGCAGTTAATTTGAATGGAAATATGCGAATTTATTTCCGATCAGCGGAAGATACATACATTAAGCTTTATCAAACTGTCGAAATGGGATGCTAACAATTTTAAAAGCTCTGTATTGCTATTGAACCAAATGAAGCGCTATCTACCACAAACTATTTAACAATAATGGGATGGAAATATTTCTAAAAGGTTTTCAAACTGTTACTGTACTGTAAAAATACTGATTCACATTATATTTTATATGCTTCGCAACTATATTTAAAGCGATACGTCGCCACCTTGCGAGCGCGGTTCGTAACTCCTAGTTTTTCATTGGAATACATGTCTATGAAAATAAATTATTAAACTGACAATTGACTTTTCAAAAAAATGAAATAACAATCTGAGAGCATAAAGAATTACTTTTCGAACTGTCGTTCGTGTATTATTTCAATTGTTGATAGTAGTAACGGCCTTAGCTGAATAGCTGAATGACAGATATTCAGCTGGCTGTAAAATAAATTGCATTCTCAAAAATGAAACGAATTCCGTTTTTATTTGTGGTACTAAAGTGTTGTGTATATTGCACTTTGAAATCAGCTTCACACACCTTTATTAAATTAGCCGCGATCTGCCAACTGTTACTTTCAAGCCTTGATATACAACTAACTATTGCTGTATTAAAATGGCCTGGGGGTGAGAAGGGTAGCATAGAAAGTCTGCCTCCAAACCGAGCGATGTTCATATCCAAGCATTGTCAAAAATATTTTAAGTAACGAATATAATATGCACATACATGTGATATTTGACGGCAGGAGCCGTTGAAATTATTTTGCAAGAGAGGTCATTGTCGGCAGTTATTTGTCTTCAGCTGTCGGCAATATCCAGAGGTTGCCAGCAAAGTGGTATACGGGCTCCGCGGTAACGTTCGTCATCACAGCGTCCAGCGTCATCTCTCCCAGAATTACGTGTTAGTGCCAAAAACAAGTCTGGTATAACTGGAATTTTTACTCACGATGTTCTAGGAGGTATATATATATTTTATTGAGCTATTAATTCCGCTAATAATTCCGGTCTATGAATTAATAATAAGAATAGCATATTCTGATTTTAGGAGAATAAGCACACTTTAGGTGCTAAGCGTGGAATGTTTCAAAAATCCATGCGAAGCACATAAAGTATCTTATTCTTCGAATACCATATACTATTTTAAACGTTATAAATTCGAGGTAAAATGATTAAAATAACGTAAAAAAACGAATTTTAAATAAATACTGTAAGATTGAATCTTTAACTTTTCATTGTACTGGGTCCGGCAACAGGATTGAACTATTTTGAAACGCTTGCCATGGAAAAACAAATGAAGTTATATTTGTCAAAGTGCGATTTCTTGGATTTCAGTTTGGCCATTAAGTGTGTTATGCATAACTGGGAAATAAACCATGGCATTTTGTAGTAATTATTACGCGATCTGTTGTTCAGACACAAAGGCGCATCCACAATGAATTTAATGTGCCACGACGTGGGCCGTGGATGTATTCCAACAAGGAACTCGATGTTAAGATGGGTACGATGTTTTGAAGAAACAGGCAGCGTCGCATCAACATTTTTTGGTTAAAAGTCCAAGGTCGAATTGGAAATTCGTACCCCAGAAAATATTGAAAGGACCAGGCAATCAGTTTAGCGAAGTCCAGTGCATTCTGCCGCCAGGCACGCGATTGCATTGAATTTTTCGGATCGATTAAGTTTAAGACGCATTTTGCATGAAGACTTACATTATCACCCATTTAAAATACAGATCGTTCAGAAGTTGAAAGACACTGATAAAGTAGCTCGTTTACATTTCTGCAAACAAATGACTATCCAAATGTTCTCAATGGTCTTATCATGTCGGGCGAGGCTCATTTTCATCTAACTGGATACGTTAACAAACAGAATTTACGTTATTGGGCACATGATAATCCAAGGGAACATCATGAAAGACCTTTGCATGATCAAAAAGTGACAGTATGGTGTGGAGTATCCGTTTTTGGCATAATCGGACCATACTTTTTTGAGGAAAACAACCACACCGTTACCGTCAATTCTGACCGATATGTTATGATGTTGGAGACATATGTGAATTTAGAACTCCAAAGAAGGGGGCAAAATATTGTATCGTTTCAACAAGATGGTGCCACCGCTCATACCAGTAGGCAAAGTTTTAATGTTTTACGGCAAATGTTCCCACATCGCCTCATTTCACGTTTTGGTGACATTCCATGGTCTTCCAGATCCCCGGATTTGACAGCACCATATTATTTTCTTTGGGGTTATTTAAAGGCAAAGGTGTACACTGCACGTCCTCAGACAATACAAGACTTAAAAGCCCCAAGATTTGCTTCGAAGTGCTTCGAAATTTTTGTAGGAGACTGCAAATGTGTGTCAAAGAGCATGGCGGTCATATTAAGGACATGATTTACAAACGTTAAAAAATTGCTAACAATAAAGTTATGTTTCAGTATCGGTCGTTTGAACCGCTTAATTTATTTTCCCACAACAAGCTTTTTAAAATAATTGAATCCAGTTGCCGGACCCTGTATATACCTTTACTTATCGTTACCATCGATACGTACTTGCTTTTGATCTATCAAAACAAATATTGAAAATCTGGTGTCGCGTCGGTTGACAGTGATGAAGCATTAAAAATGAGTGTAAAAGTGGCTGATTAACCTTCCGCGGTGGTAGAGGCGGCTAGAATGGATATAGAAAATTTGCTACTGACGAAATCTGGTGCAGTATATGAAGCTGCCTTTGTCAAGTTGGTCTACGAGAAATGGTCTACTGAAAAAATGTAACGTAATACTCTGACAACGTTTTATGGACATACGGAAATGGGACAAAAACTGAAGAGTTCTAGTTTGTGGGCTCATTATTCAATGGTAAAGTGTGTGTTAAGTTTGAATCATAAAGTGAACATCGAAAAATATAACAATTTGCGTGCATTTTTGAAAAAATAAGGAGAAGGTTACAAGCCCCAGAAATCAAGAGAGAGAGTATTTTAAGGTAACAGTTCCATAAATTTTTGTCTGATAGTCTGATGCTTCAGATGAAACGTATTTGGTGATAAAAGTAATATAACTAAATTTTGATTGTTTCATATTTGCTAACCAATTCTTATTTTTTCAGGTAAATTTGATATTTGGTATATTTGGGGCATGTCGTTGCGATGAAATAGTGAAGACAATTGGTTATGACATGGTATATATATATATATATATATATATATATATATATATATATATATATATATATATATATATATATATATATATATATATATATATATATATATATATATATATATATATATATATATATATATATACTACTAATTAAAATTTCTCACACTAACACTAAGAAGAATAGAACTTTCACCGTATTGGGGGATGAATGTTTAAGTAAATATAGAAAGTAGGTACGGTACGTTAATTTAAGGAACGACATTTCTTTAATTATCAAAATGGGAAATGATATAAATCTGTTATGGGTATCCATAAAATTGGTAGTGTAGCATGTAGCATTGTGTTTGAAGCTTCCAAATTGAGAAGAGTAAACAGGGCATTGTCTGAGAAGAACTTCCGCAATAATGCTTGTCGATAGCGGGAGGGATATTACTACCCTAAAAAGGCATGGGATTTGGAAATCGGATGCGGTTTCTGAAAGAAAAACAAAAAACATATTTTTCTCTAACCTAGCTCTGCAGAGAATGTCGAGCAATTTTCATTTAACGGGCCCACTGCAAGCAATGGATCTTTAATACTTTTAAAAAAGATCTATGAAATTGACCCTAGAAATAGTGTCATGATTAGGTATTAATATAGCAAGAAGTGGAGGATTCTTAGGAGGTCACATAGAGCAGGAAGTACCACGGCTTAATGTAGATGACGTGGTACGCGATAATATTGAGGAAGACCCTACAACTAGTCTACGTCACATATCACGCAGGACTGGTCTTGCAAGGGCAAGCTGCAACGCGTTTTAAGGAGAGAATTATTTCATCCTTATCATGTTCAACGTGTGCAATCTCTTTTGCCAGACGACTACTTAAAAAGACGTGAATTTTGCAGAGAAATGTTGCAACAGTTAAGGGGGATCCTGATTATTTTAATAATATTTTATGGACGGACGAAGCCAGTTTCCACCACACGGGAATATTTAATATGCATAATCTACATCATTGGGAAGTAGAAAATCTACGAATGCGAAGACAGGATCGATTTCAGCATCGTTTCAGTGTCAATTTATGGGCCGGAATTCTTAATGATAGATTAATAGGGCCCTTTGAATTACTTGAGAGATGGAATGCCGCACGGAACTTAAGAGTCCTACAAAATGATCTAAACGAATTGCTAGAAATGTGTTCCTTAGCAGTCCGTAGAATAATGTGGTTCCAGCACGATGGAGCTCCGCCTCATTTTGCACTCCCCGTTCGTCAATTTCTTAATAACACCTTCCCTGAAAGATGGATAGGCCGAAGAGGGACCATAGAGTGGCCACCCCGTTCACCAGACTTAAACCCCTTAGATGTCTTTTTATCGGGTTACTTCAAAGAACAAGTATTTGAAACAGAATGTTTGCTCATTATTGAATGAGCAAACTCTTCGGGCACGAATTGAACTCGTCGTAAATCAAATACGAAACAATCAAGAGGCTCTATTAAAACCCAGGCGGGATTTCATTCGGTGATGCAGATTATGGATTCAAGAAGGAGGAAGACATTTTGAACATATTTTAAAATAATTAGACCCACATTTATTGTTATTTGGTTACTAATAAATACCTAGCTGTAATTTATAAATTGTTAACAGAAAACAGGCAATATCTCGAAAACGGCAAACAATTGGATAACAATATTATGTTTTTTTTTGTTGGAAATAAGTCCCCCTATCACCTCCTTTTCCTGTATATATATATATATATATATATATATATATATATATATATATATATATATATATATATATATATATATATATATATATATATATATATATATATATATTCACATATATATGTCCCGCGATTTCTCACTAGACTATCTAGTCCGCAATATTTCTTCTAGTATCGCCGTTGTTCCAGCCAAATGGAGGCTTGGCAAGCCGTCAAGGCTGTGAGTTACCGACCGGCGGCGTCTCGGCCAGTCTAGGGGTTGAGGCCGCGCAAACGATCCGAGGATTTACGGTCCGAACACTCACCTATTTGCTTGGGATAGCTCAAATTCAGGTTATTCATAATTTTCACGAATTCCCTCATACTTTTCGTCAGTCTGGGGTTCAACCTACGCTCCTCGGCCACGCTAGTCACCATCATGCCTTTGTAATCGTGAGCTGGATACAGCAAAGTGGATTCCGGAAGGGTGAATATCTTATCGTGCACACTACGATAGAGCGTCTCCGGGTTGCCTTCCTGGAAATCGGTGCGTCCGCATCCCCGAATCAAAAGCGCGTCTCCAGTAAAAGCAATACCCTGGAACAAAGACTTTCATTATAAAAGGACACTGCACACAATTGGACCCGCGTTTATCGTTGCCCCCGGGATGTACCATCAATCTTGGTAGCTGGGGCAACGCGGTTTGTTTTCTGGACGTCTACCAGGCTCCTTCTAATTGGGTTCTAAATTAGAGCAGATATTAAAGGGACTAGGGGAATCGGTGGGAGGAAACTTCGGGCCGATAGGAGTACGCTTCACGCTACAGGAATCGAACGTTGCATTTTTTCTTAATACCGTCTAGTTATTCTGTTCAATGTCGAAAAATTGATTGTCAGGCATCTTCTTGATTGCCCTGGTTTTCGATGATTCACAGTATATAATTATGGATTTTTTTTTGGAGGAAGTTAGTAATATTATAAGACAAACTAAAGACACTTGAAACGAAAAGAGAAGACAAGAGAGTGCAATGAGATGATGTATGAAAAAATTATATAAAGACGAATCAGGAATAAATTATATAATAATTGGAACCTTTTAAAGGGATTAACATGAAAAACCAAAGCTTGCTCGGGTTCCAATAGGAAAGAGACAATTTAAGGAAACAGTGGTTTAACTTATGAGAAACAGTAGTTTAACTATGAACTTTTAGTAGCGGTATTTATATGTGCCATAATATATTGTACAACATGTATGTCTTGCTGTTTTGTGTTGGTAATCAGGGCGAACTGGATTTGCTTTCCTCAATAACCGAAAACACATCGCATATGGGCAACAACACTCTCATAAGTCAGGAAACGATGATTGAGAGATATTGAGCATTTAATTTTTTCCCAAAATTTACTTTTAACATAGTAGCTTTACATAAAAATAAATTACTCATTTTCTTTGGCACGATGAATAGGTTTTAACTAAAATAATCCCCACAAAAAATATATATTTAGGATTTTTTTTAGATATATATGATATAGCAGGCAAAGAGTAAATTTTCATAAAAATAATAAGATGTAAACCCAAGAAAATTATAACAACGAAATAAGAATAATTACAATGGCTATAGAAAAAGGCTTGGATGTACCTACATCTAATACAAGAAACACGTAATACAAGATACACATTCAAAATTACGTGAGAGAAAATGTGAGAAATTACAGGAGGAAATGTTACAATCCAAAACCAATGTAGCAGTTATATTACAGGGTGCAAAAATTGTTTTATCGGCTTCCGATAAGTTTACGACAAAAGCAATGATAAAAACGCACTTTGCACGAGCTCTACAACTTTGCCCTTCATGACTTTTCGTAATGCAAGGGTTGTCGATTGAGGGGTGGGGCAAGCTTTCGCGGAGTAACATGTTTTTTTAATTAAATAACTCATTTGCAACGTTAATTACTGTTTTAGCAACACAAAAATCTGTGATCCTCTTTACCCCAAAAGCTCTTGAAGCGGATTTTCCATAGCGGAGCGATTCAGTCTAAAAAAAATATATTGGCAAAACATACAGCACTGCATTCTTCGAAAGATAAGCATTCGATAGCTGAACAGTGTCTTTAGAACATATATTTTTTCAAGATTTTTTCCGAGAAGGAACATTATGATGTTCCCAAAAAACTCGAAATGTTTATTTGCTTAACCGCATGTTACGGTACCTACATTAAACAAAGAAAGTGTAGGCAAAGGAATCCCCCCAATCGATAACCCTTGTATTTACGACAAGTCATGGGGGGGGGGGGTGATAGGTGATAGACAAAATTTTTGCGCCTGTCTCTCCGCCCCCGCGGGACTTCGTAACGCTCATGTGGGGCTTGAAACGCATACAAAAAATCAGTGAGGTAGGTGCTTTTGTCACTATAATTTACCTGTCGCATGGACTTAATATCATCCTGTAATTTTTAACTTTAGAATTATTTTTTAAATGTTTAGGCATTTTCACAATTTTGAGAGGATTTGCAATATTTAAGCATATTTTAAAAATGTTCCCTTAAAAAACATGTCTTACCTGTTCAGCACAGTAAAAAGAACAGCAACCACTGGTATGGCCAGGCGTGCTTAGCACCACCAATTTATGGGCACCAAACGCTATGTAATCATTTTCATCAACAAATATATCAGCTTGTGCTCCACTAAGTCTAGATATTATGCTTTTACAACCAGACAGCACTTTTAAATAGCCTGTTCCAGTGACGTGGTCAGCGTGCATATGTGTGTTAACTAAAATAAAAATGTGTCGTAACTAATCAAATCAATATGGATAAATTTTCTGGGTATTTTACCATCTTTGAAAATTAATATGATAATAGATCTCTGGGCCAGATCAAATATTCAAAGCACAGAAAAATTGTCAAATAAATGATGTCACAAATAATATACTTATCTACTATCAGTGGCGGCTCTACCATTGGCTTTCAGGTTTTCGCAACCCGCAGGATTGGATATGAAAAAATGCGCTTTTTTGTTTTCCGTGATATTATTTGGAGGAGAATTATCATGAAAAAAATATGTTTCATCGATTTGAACCATTTATGTAACCGAATTAAAAAACATGTTAGCAAAACAGCTGAAATCATGTTGAATCATGTTGGTTTAAGTGTTTGCGGCTCAATTGGACAGTGTTTACCGAAATATTGTAGAGCAGTGAAACGCAATAGGTAGGTATATTTTAAATATTACAATTAACTGTATACTTGTGAACGTCATTATCCAGCTTTCAAGCTTGCCTTAAGAAGAAGGACAGGCAACGCCCTTATCTGATCTTAGTCACAGAAACTATTTTTTTCTGAAAAATAGTAGATATAATGAATACTTTGACAGCTATTTTTTTTAAAATTTAATTCTATTTTTCAATAAGCCCGCACATTGTTCCTGAGTTTGAAAGTGAGTTTATTTTATTATAAAAGTACCTACATTTGGGCTAAAACAGGTTTTTGTATAAAATATGCATAGCTATAAAATATTTATACATTACAAAAAGATTCTGAAAAAATATTTTTCATGAGAAGCCTAATTTTTCAGAAACTATAATCGCAGTAGAGATTCCTGAGAAGCATTTTAAGTTGTGTGACCTTGAAAATTGAAACAATTTCGGTCAGCCTCCATGGAAATATATCATAGTAACTATATAGTATATAGGTATAAGTTACAACCCCCATGTTTATATGGCACGAGCCGCCACTGCCTACTATCTAATCTAATTAATATTCAAATTAGGTACATATATAGGGACACTCTGTAAATATTATTCCGAATACATGCATTACAAGTTACCTATTCAAACTTACCGACATAAACCAAATTCAAATTTAAATCATTGGTGAGTTGAAAATCCCGCCTTGCGTGCTCAAGCACAGGATCGATAAGTATGCACTCTTTACTATCTACGTCCCCCAACAGATATGTGTACGTGCTGCTCACCGTATCGAACAGCTAGAACAAAATGCATGCAACAGAAAGATAAGCACTGAACACTGAACTATTACTTACTTACCTGCCGAAATATCATCTTACTTGAGGAACTACTGTAACATCTGATCAACTGTTTGGAGAGACGACTCAGCTCCAAATTTGTCGACATTATGTGGCAGATTTGTACAGCAAACATTGTTTACATTTTAAATATTTCGTGGAAGTTTCGGGTAAATAAGATAATATATTTGTTATTTGCAATGCTAAATTTGTTGTTAAGTAATAATTATTTATGATACTAGCTGGCTTTCTCATATGCCGCTATATTTCTCAAGTATTTAGGAACTAAGCACTAAGCGGGATTCTTGAAGTCACTACATTCGTAACTAATCATGGGAATACGGTATTTTCTGAGAAAAAAATACTTTATCTATGCTTTAGTTGACAGTCTGTCAATAGTGTCAATGTCCAATATAGCCTAACAGATCAGTGATGGGAATTTAATAGTTATATTTTTTTATACAGGTCCGGGAATATTTATTGCATAACCGTTTGCTTGATATGTAACAAATAAATAAATGTTGTACTATTGTAGCCATACAGTAAGACCGGTAAGACGCAATTCTTCACAATAAAATAATATATGTTGCAGGATGAAGGAGAAGGATGTGCCTTAATTATGTAGGAAGATAAATAAAACTGTTGGAGACATCTATATGGCGATAGGGGAACTTTCAGAGCATGCTATATATTGGGTAATCCCTGTAGAAAATATGCTCTGGGTGATCTTCCCCCGAGGAATCCATTTTGAATAGATGGCTCTAGTGTGTCTCCATTTTAGATAAAATATGTACTTTAGTGTTATTATAATAACTAATATTCTAATTAAAAAATGATGGAATATAAGGCAGCTAGATATCGATAAGTGGAAACCACTTATAAGGTAGGTTTCACGATCTAGTTACCTACCTTAATTTGGTACCTATCGAGATCGAGATATCCAGTCAAATTATTTCAGATACTTATAGGATACTAATATATAATCAAAGATATCAGCTTAGCGCTATCGACATCGTGAACTGTAAACTAAACTATAAGTAAAACAATGGAAGTCTGAAACTCTACCAATTTCACATCGATTCCTAAGTTGAATGGGGTCGGATTTCTATAAAAAATGCATCAGAACTCCTGAAATAATTGTACGTAGGTATTATGTATTTGTTATAATTGAGCAGTTACCAAATCGAAGTTAAACCATTAATTTTATGAGTTCCTTCCCAGTATATGATCTGATACTTATAACTCTATATATTCAAAAGGTTCCTTGGATTCTATAATTCTTCTTGTTAATTTTTTTGAATATGTTTTTTAATGGTACCATAGATGGTACCTAAGTATATAAAAAAAAGGACGACAAAAGTATGGGAACATTTGCTCATCAACGACATCAACTCTATAGACCTCTAAGCACCAGAGGCTGTACCATTTCATACCATTATTTCCTCAGCTTATATAGGATATAGGAACAAATTGTGCTACATGGGTTGACCGATAACTTAAGGTAACTCCATCGCTAACTTACCTTATATGTTTTTGGTATGTTAGAAATGCATTCACGTCATGGTCCATTGTATGATGGATTTTCAGCTAAAATCGCAATAAAACATCACGTTATCCGCTGTACCATTATGTAATATATTATTTGTAATTTAGATTATACTAAATAACTATGATATTCCAATTTCACATATATGGAATATAAAAAAAGGCAAGGAGGCCAATAACTTAAGGTTATTAGATCAATGCAACTTACTTTATAACTTATCGACCTAGGCATACCATTATAGCATAGTTTGAGATACTTCTGTGTTGTGTGTATATCAGGAATTTATTGCATTAAGTGCAATAGTGCATCTTGCAATAGGTCACATGTCACATTCTTCGACTGATTTTATTTCACACATTAATTTGAGATAGTCTGCGTAAATGATAGTCAGGTAATGTATGTACATATAAGCCTGACACAATATTGTTAATAGACATGACAATAAGAAGGGGTCCAAGGTCCAAGTGTCGACCCTGCGGTATCCCAGATATTTGGATATATTTCTCCGAGCTAACACGTTGCCACTGAACAAACTTTTATATATATATATATATATATATATATATATATATATATATATATATATATATATATATATATATATATATGTGTATATATATATATATATATATATATATATATGTGTATATATATATATATATATATACATATATATATATATATATATATATATATATATATATATATATATATATGTGTATATATATATATATATATGTGTATATATATATATATATATATATATATATATATATATATATATATATATATATATATATATATATATATATATATATATATATATATATATATATATATATATATATATATGTGTATATATATATATATATATGTGTATATATATATATATATATATATATATATATATATATATATATATATATATATATATATATATATATATATATATATATATATATATATATATATATGTATATATATATATATATATATATATATATATATATATATATATATATATATATATATATATATATTTTAGTAAGACGAGAAAAGCTGCACAAAAGAATTAGATATAGTCTGAATTAATATTCCATGGCCGAGTCAACCGAAAGCCTTAGTAAAATTCAATGAAATCAAAACTGTGGCAATTAGGGACCTTTACACTAACACTCTTTCGCGCGATCCTAGAACGGGGCGCGCCAATCCCGCGTGCAAGCGACGCTCCAAGAACGTGACGTTCCGAAAGCGTGTCACTAAAACTGTAAAAAATTGCAACGCTCCATTCCTAACGACTTGTTCGTGGACTTGGAACGTGAGAGGAAAAACATTTCAGTGTAAATCGAAAACCTTCGGTTTGAGTGCGTACTTTGAGTGGCTCGTGGCATTTTATAATTTCTAAAACTTTTGTTGAGGGTTTTTATGCAAAATGTATAAAATAATTAGGCGCAGAAAGTTGAAAGTTGCCGTTTGCATGGCTATATATATAAATTTGGAGGATAAAAAGAAAAAAAGGATGTGGGTAAAGAAATGGATGGAGGATCGTAACAAATATGGTCACATGCCACTATTAAATGAATTACGACAATATTTTCCAAGCGATTTTAAGAATTATCTACGTATGGATTCTGATACATTTAAAACTTTATTGGATTTGGTTTCACCTATTATTTCTAAGCAAAACACCAAAATGAGAGAAAGTATAAGTGCTGAAGAGAGACTAGCAGTCACTTTGCGTTATTTGGCTACAGGTCGCTCTTATGAAGATCTGAAATTTTCGACAGGAATTTCGCCACCATCCTTATGTCACATCATACCAGAAACATGCAACGCCATTTATCAGGTCCTTAAGGAAAAATATCTCAAGGTAAGTTATTTATTTTATTTATTTTGGAGGTAGAACAAAAGACATATTCTGCATAAAAATAAAAATTGTTTCTTAAAAATACTTTAACAATTGATAATTAGTCATTACTGATTTGAGTCCTGTGTATCAGAATTAATCATACTGGCAGAAGTAGTATAAAAATCCACCACAGTTGACGGTTTCTCAACTACGTGTTGTGGCACTGTCGGTGATGTCAATTGCCATGGCTGATTAGAACAATCTGACAGTACAGTATAGGTAGAAAATGGTGTAGATCTTTGCTGTTCTTCGTCGGACAGAGTCGTTGAATCTTTTAGCCTTTTTAATAACCCTTCGGTTACGACTTTATTAATCAAAGATTCTGCAAAAATGGCTTGTGTGGCGTCCATTCTCTTTAGTTTTTTTGCCCATGATATTGCAACAGCATCATATTCATCAATATCATTATTCATTTCCAGCTGGTTTTTGCAATATTCCATAAAATCTGAAGTCCTTTGTCTATTGCCTTTTGGTCTTTCAGTTGAGGTTTTACATTTCACTGCTGTTGCTTTTGATGTCGAAGCTCTAGAAGATGTATCTGATATCTATTAAACAAAAAAAAATATTATTTTATTGCAGTTTCCATCAACAAAAGAAGATTGGTGTAAAATAGCCTCTGAGTTTAAGAATAAGTGGCAGTTCATAAATTGTGGAGGAGCCCTTGATGGAAAGCATATACGCATTGTTCCTCCTCCTCACTCTGGGGCTCAATATTATAACTATAAGAACTTTTACAGTATCGTTTTAATGGCGCTTGTAAACGCAAATTATGAATTTATTTTTATTGATGTTGGTAAAAATGGGCGACATTCTGATGGTGGTGTTTTGGAATATACAGAATTTTATCACAAACTGATGAATGGTAAGTTGTATTTTTGTTATTTTTTATGTAAAAAAATTATTATTATATTTTTCAGGCCAGTTACATTTGCCGAATAATGATGAAACTGAGAGAAACCTAAATTTTGTTTTTTTGGGCGATGAGGCATTTTCCTTACATGAGAATTTTTTAAAACCCTATCCACAAAGAGATCTTTCTTATGAAAAGAGGATTTTTAACTACAGATTATCCCGGGCTCGAAATGTTTCTGAAAATGCTTTCGGTTTGTTAGCTGCACGATTCCGAATTTTACATACAGCCATACACATAAAAGATCCACAAAATATTATCTACGTAGTGCTGGCTATTTGTGCCCTTCACAATTTTCTTATAAAAAGAAAAACCTCATACGCAACAGCCGCATCATTTGATCAAGAGGATTCGGTGACTCATGATTTACTAATGGGCGACTGGCGAAATACCAGCATCGATCTAACCAGTTTATGCACCACTGGACAAAAAAATGTGTCAGTAGCCGCAAAAACCAATCGCGAAAAGTACACCCAATACTTTAATTTGGAAGGAAAAGTTCAATGGCAGGATGATATGTTAAGAAAAGGAAAGTCCTAATTTATTATAACTTACTTTGGTTAATACACGATTTTTTGTAACTGTTTCGTTTTCTTTCGCTACAGAATCCCTAGTTGTATTCATATTATTCCGTTCCAATTCGCCCTCATTACTGTCTTCTTCTGCTTCATCCTCAGTCTCTTCCACCAGCTCTATTTCTGTATCCATATTACTCATACTAGCAGTTGGTACTTCCTGATCAATAGTGAATAGTAGTAAATCATAATACCATAAAGTTGATACATATATATCCTCTTCGCCTGCACCACTCCGTTTGGATTCCAAAACTTTCTTTATTTCCTTGCGAAATGATCCTCTGAAGCTTTGAATTTTTTTCACTACATAATCTTTATTTGCTTCGGGATTTACCGTTTTGCAAACATCTATCAACTTATTATAAGCTATGTTTTTTAAATTTTTATTGGTGTATTCTTTAGATTTTATCTTCCATAGACAGGGATTTGCTTTATAAACTTCAATAAAATTTGTTACTAGGTCTTTTGACCAGTACCTGCAGTCCGCCATTGTACAAACAATATTATTTTGACTATTTCTATTCTAAAAATACAATAATATTATAATTTATCTAATTATTAGTTAATTTTTAGACTTACCGATTTTGGACACTCAAATCGCACACGACATCACGTCAGAAATATAAATTTGACAGCTCTTACATCGCAAGCAAATCACGTATTCAAGTATGCATGAAAGAACTCGCTGTTTTCGCGCATGCCAAATTAGTATTTAGATTGACGTTCTTTCGCGCGCGATTGGAACGCCGCGTCTTAAACCCAATGGAAAGAGTGTTAGTGTAAAGGTCCCTATTATTAGATTGCGCTTATCAAAGTTCAAGGTCGATTAATCCCGAAGATGATAAGACCAATACTAAGTGAACATGTGCCTCTAGGTGGCAGCACACAGTTTATTTGTATGTCGCTGACACAGCTGTAATGGATGTTAACGAGTACTGAACGGAGACATCTGCAAAGCATACTTACCTGGCGTAGGGGTTACCATGATCAACAAGGCGGTTCCCCCAGGGTGAGGCCTTTCCATTGCACCTCGGTTGGGCTGACCCCTGCGATTATTCCTAATGCGAATAACTCGGGCGCGTAATTTTTGGTAGTCGGGACTGCGTACGCGCTGTCCCGGTGTAAATTAATTGAAACATAATGATTAATACTATCAGAGACAATATGTTAATAGTATTCATATTCAATGTTGAATATTCATAATCCATTCCTGTTTCCGTTTTGAAGTTATTCGTTAACAAATGAGTACCTATTATTACTTACCAATCCAAAGTTTATATATAAATCGCTGTAACGAATACTTTTTAGTTTTTACCACGAGTAATCGTACTTTCGAACATTTTAAAGTAATTCATTACTAGTAACTGACTAAACTGACTACTTAAAATATTAACATCACTATTCCTTATTGTCAATTTCCTAATTTCTAGTCCTTAGTAAGTAATCTTAGTTATTGTTTGATGTTTGTATTTATTTGTACTTTTGTATTTATTTGTTTTATTGTTTGTAGTTATTTGAACTTACCTACTCCTACTATCATCAGTTTGTTGCACTGGGTCTGCGTAAATCAGGTAATTTACATGTAAGCATGATACAGCATCGTTAATGAACATGATAAAAAGAAGGGGACTCTACGGTAACCATTACAATGGGGCAGCCATTACTTACGAAATTCCGGAAGCTACACTACGGCGATATCTGAGGACTCCCACTGTGGTAGGTATTCTACACGTATACCCACCCAACACCATAATAGTTTTACTTTTTGTTTTTAGAACCTGCCTCAACACCTTGGGAGATTCCGATCAACGTTCAATGCAGAACAAGTTCACACCACGAAGCTTGCAGGAGAAGCATGGCTAGACACATTTATGAAAAAATGTAAATTCAGCCTTAGAATGCCAGAAGCCACGTTGATTTTAATTTTTCCCCGCATAAGAATGAAACCAGAACTGATGAATGGGTGTCCTCCTGGAAGTGTTGGATATGCCAGCGAAAGTGGGTGGATTAATTCCTACTTATTCTTGCAGTACTTAAAGCACTTTGTAGCATATGCTCGACCTTCCAAAGAGATGCCTATACTGCTCATTATAGACAATCATGCCTCCCACACTACATTAGAAGCAATAAACCATGCTCGAGAGAACAACATCATTCTTCTTGGCTTTCCTCCACACATGACACACAGGATGCAGCCCCTGGATGTATCATTCTTCGGGCCTCTAAAATCTGTTTACTCCCGTCAATGTGAGCATTTTATGGTAAATCATCAGGGTCAAGAAATTACTGAAAGAGATATTGGACCAATGTTTTGTGAGGCATTTCTTAAAACAGCTACTGCCGGGAATGCTATCGCAGGGTTTCGTGCAACTGGGATTGAACCCTTTAACCCTGATATCTTCAATGATTACGATTTTGCTCCAAGCAAAACCACGAATGTTCTAGAAAACCGGGTGGTGAATGCAGATAAAAGTGTTTTATCACCGACACAGCAAATTGAGACTCAGCCACTACTAAATCTTGAACCACAGCTAACTCAAAAACCTACAACCTGGACGTACTACACCACCGGCTGGATGTAGTACAACACAGCCTGGATGTAGTGCAGGAAACGTACAGGCATCCGAACCCTTAACGTTTCCCATGGCTAAGCAAGTAAATCGAAGGAAAAGGGCACAGCTCCCATCATTAGTAATATCTAGCACACCAGTGAAGACAGTTTTAGAGGAAAAAAAGCAAAAGAAAGATGAATTGGAAGAAAGAAAACGTCGCGCAGCAGCAACTAAGAGAAAAGTGTGTGTAAGTGATAATGATGGTGAGGATAAGGAAAACGAATTAGTGGGAAAAAAATGCCGTGCAGCAGCAAGTAAGCGAAATGCTTACGTGACCAATGATGATGAAGATGGTGTAGATTTATATGTCTCCGATGATGATGACGATGCTGCATGCATCTATTGTAATGAGCTATACAAGCTATCAAGAAGAGGGGAGACTGGATAAGGTGCCAGATATGCAAGCATTGGTGCCACGTACTCTGTGCAGGAGTTACAAGGAAAACCAAATGTTTCACATGTGAATTATGTTTATAACTTTTAATATATTTTTTATCAAAATCTTTTAATTTTCTGTTCGCCATCTTACCTCAATGGGGTTCGTTGTCTTACCCAGGGGCTGGGGTAAGATGACGAAATTACACTATTTTCAAAAACGTAAAATATTGAATGAGCTTTACAGAAAGAATCAAGGCAACTGTAGTATGTAAAAGAAATATTTCTCGTTCTGAGCATATATAGTATTTTTTCGGAGCCCTAATAAATTTTAGTTTAGCGGAAAAAAACCCTTAACATCGTCATCTTACCCCCAGTTCCCCTATTTAATAAAACAAGTGAACTATTTAATAGAAGTATTAGAAAGGAAGTATATGACAATCATTAAATTTCATCATCATCGTCGTCGTCATTCTCATCATCCGCCAAGATAGCGGAAAAAGACGATACTGGAAACAAAAGCAGATGCAGAATCCTAAAGGTTGGTTTGATTTGTTCATTAGCTTTACCAACTTCATCTTGAGTAATGGAAGGAATATCGAATGTATTACCATTTTGGTTTGATAAATACATGGTTACTAGTATACCTGCGCTTATAAAAAATTCAAAAAAAAAATTCAGAAGTATGTGAGCAACATTATAGCAACATTTATATTATGGCAAACTCAGAAAATATGTTTTTATTATAATAAGTATATTTAAACAATGGTGGGTATATAATAGATTCATCCGTGCTTGAGTTTTGCGAAAAGGGAAGTTCACTAAAACACAACCCTGACTATAATCGCGTGTTTGTTGAGCGTAAATTTCTAAAATAGATCAAGAGGTTCTAATTTGGGAACACTCTCATAATCAAAGACATCATTACGTTCGCATTCTGGAGATGAAAATAGCGTTGGTAAGCAAATTTGCCTGACCCAATACCATTAGTATAATATTGGCTTGTTGACCTATATTAGCTCTGTTGTCGAATAGTGAACCAATTTCCCTGGAAGCTGAGAGTGATGGTTTCAAAAGTTACCGCAAAGTGGCGAATGGCTATACTGCCGTTGTTCAACTGGTCCGGTTTGTCCGTTAAATCCCACTAATCTATTTCTTTTGATTATTCCGATTTTCCCGCAGGTATTCATTCTCATTGTCAGTACCTTTACAATATTTGTGAATTTCACATTATTTTTTCTACAATGTAAAAACTGATTCTTTTATTGAAAATTTGAAAATTTTATTGCAAGCATCTGACATTCTACTACAGTGTTTTGACATAAAGATCATGACATGTCACCTAATGTCATGACATTAATGCCACCTAAATTCGTTTTTTTTGGTTTTTGCATTAACGTAAAATTATTATGCAACTCGTACAAAAAGTGTTTACTGCACTCGTTGTCCGTGTTGTCCCACTCCGCCTGACGCATGACGGCCTCGTTGGGCAATTTCATGTCGCGTGCAATAAATATTTGCTTTTTGCACTTGTTGCATAAATAACTATAAAAAGCTTACTGTTGACTGTTAGAGTTATATATTAGACAGGTCTAATATTTTTCCTTTTAATTTTCCCCTTTAATTTTTTAAGCTGATTATTATTGGAAATGAATATGATAGAATATTTTATATTGATCTGTTAGGATTATTTATATACACCAAAGTCTTAAATTAATTCTTAGAAGAATAATTGTTCGACCGAATTGTTTTAGTCCATTCATAATTATTTCTAATGCTTTAAATAAATTAATTCAAAACTGTCTTTATGAGATTGCGTTTATCAAAGTTCAAGGTCGATTAGTGGCGAAGATGATAAGATCAATACTAAGTGAACATGTGCCTCAAGATGGCAGCACACAGTTTATTTGTATGTCGCTGACACAGCTGGACCGGGTGTTAACGAGTACTGAACGGAGACATCTGTAAAGCATACTTACCTGGCGTAGGGGTTACCATGATCAACAAGGTGGTTCCCCCAGGGTGAGGCCTTTCCATTGCACTTCGGTTGGGCTGACCCCTGCGATTATTCCTAATGCGAATAACTCGGGCGCGTAATTTTTGGTAGTCGGGACTGCGTACGCGCTGTCCCGGTGAAAATTAATTGAAACATAATAATTGATGCAGTTCCTTCAGTTCCTTGTATTTTGTTAATTTTGTATTCATTCTTGATTCCTAGTTCGATTTTATTACTTTACTTATCCTTACCTTATTGCGTTGAGTGAGCTTATTGTCAATTCAATTTCTTAAGTATCTTAGTAATTTTTATTGTCTAATCTTATCCTATCGGTTTGATGGGGGGTCTCCTGCCTGCTCGAGTGCTCTGCCTTTCTCAGATTTCTCTGCTGTAGATAGAACCTTGTAGTATATAAAGATGTAATATATAGATATTGTGCTATTATATTAGCAATCTTAGTAGTCTTTATTTAATCTTATCAGTTATCCTGGTTATCCAATATCCTTTTATCGACTATTCCTTGACAGCAGCTTATTATGTGATTGCTTTGATGGACGTAGCTTAAATTTACCTACTGCCCACACAGGTAGGCGTTGTTAATTACGATGGGACGTAAGTAATATTGCTTTCCGTCGTCAATAACGACACCGACGGGGCATAAGTAAAAATTTTGGGGTATTTACTGATATCGACATCTACATATCCTGAAAGGGAAAGGGTTGGCTTCAGCATCGAATACTCACACCACAAACTTGATGGAGACTTGTATGAAAAACTTGAATTAAAAATAAGCTAAATACTACATTTTCCCCAAGCTGCTTTTGGAAATACATCAATCTTTAAACCTGTATGCCTGTTCGTACCGCTTCTTCGACTTCTCAGGTAGTAGAAATAAACAAGCGGTACTTGCCGCTTCTTCAATATCAATTTCGCTCATACTTCTAATGGGATCTCGAAATATGAACGTATTTGAGTCACACAATTTGAAGCTTTCAATTTTATGAATTTTCCGACAGTGTCAAGTATGATATTGTTGGAAATATCATAACCCGGCAAACCAACAAATAACAAATCTGCAGGAGCTCCCCCGGAACACATCCCAGAAATAATTCTTAATTTATAAAAATAAATTTACAAATTCTAGGAATTTTTGTAAAGGGAATAAATAAGGGAAAAGGGGATAAATAAGGCAATTTTGTAAGGGAACAAATATTATATATACTTCGGGATGTAAGTTTAACACTTTCATCCCTGAGTTTGCTCGAGTGCTATGATTTTATCAGATTTCTCTCTTTTTGTAGATAGAATCGTAGCGGATCTAGATATTGCGCTATTATTATTAGTGTTACTTATAATCTTTACAATATTTAATTGGTAAATTGTGTGCTGGATATACACCTAAATCTATAATCTCTGTTGGGTTGGACGCGAACAAAGTTTTGTATCATATCCCGTTGCGCGCATTTATAATGCCACGTTATTAAATTTAATGTCAGGGACGAATCTAGACGAACTTTCTAAGTGCAGCGTTATAGCCGACTGCACTTATTTTGCTCAAAAATTATGTCAGACCCGTTCAGGGATTGCGTTATATCCTTAAATATTGGGCCATTCCTAGCTTCATTCTTCCAATGATTTAAAAACAATGGGAAATATTTTAAATCGTCGAGAATTACCGATACAATTACTTATTGTTGTCCTCCTGTACAGATCTATCCATCTACTCAGATCTCGGTCTTATACGCAACCATAAATGTGTTTTGGAACTAAATGACCTTTTGACACTGAAATTGCCGCAAAATTTTCTTCGCACTATTTTAAATGCCATGGGAATACCGGCTCGAACAGGTTAATGATTGATGCCATAAAATTCGTGTGGGTTAACACAAAGTTGCTGTGAGTTGATATGCAAATACCCCGCCCACCGGCATAATTTCGTTAGAAACTAGACGCAATACGGCATGTCATCAAACACAATGTAATGACGTAAGAGAATCCTGCAAAGTCTGCGTTCTAAGGGTCATCCATAGTTTGTTAGTAGAATTTATAAAAGACTTTTCCGTCGTTTATAGTTCCAACTAAAGGTCGACTGGAATCAAACTAATGGCTTTGTGAGTCGCTGTGAAAAATTGCTTCTCTTAAATAATCACACTTCTCATAGACGCAATTTGTAAATTAGTGGAAATAACGCCATTATCTATGACTAAAACGTTCTAGCATGCTTCGTAGATGGGTACCCACATTTTGCCATTATAATAGAAAATAATGATAAAAATATTTGTAAAGAATCATTTAATTTGTCTTAATACGTTGCTCAACGTTCAATACTAATGATGTATATCGTACGATTTTGGAAAGACGAGTTTTATTCGAGGTCGAGGTCGAATTTTCTCGTTGAATACGTTCCCTGGTGGTTCAGTCGACACATGAGACTTTTGGATGGCATAGTAACAGTGACTAATTGTGTAGGAAGAAGTATTTCTTCGTGGAATCCAAACAATGCCGCGGCTAAGAAAAATAAAATGATCAAACGTTTGCATGAGAAAGATAAAAGCAAACGAAATGAGCTTGTCGTGTTAGTAAATTATAGATTACCTGAATAGATAATCAGTCCTAAGACACTTAATTCTCCCTGTAAATAATGAACGACATCTACACAAACTATATTGAAACTGAGGGTTCTAATGATAATTCTAGATGGAGCTGTAATACAATTTTGTTATTCTTTCATTCTTAAATTATGCTCCGCCTTTTAATTTTCCACTTATGACGAAAGTCCAACCCCAGCCGGTTTCTCTAACAGGTACAATACTATGAATGTTGCCAAGTTTATATGGCAAGTTTAAATGCTAAGTAAACGTATTATTTGAATAAACGGATAATCTCAATATTTCCTTAAAATATTATAACACTTTCTTTCGAAACACTTCATTGTGAGGTGATATATTTATTCACTAAAATAAATCCAATAATATTTTTCAAACACACTTACGGTAAACTTACGGTCGCTACTTCATAATCAATTTCAATAGAATTTGGCACAAAGGTAAGTATTTTTTTAATAACGAAAACATCCGTATATACTTAGGTCTTTTCCGTCTTATTTGATAATAAAATATACACCAAAGGAATGATCTTGGTACTCTTTGATGTACTTCCAATGTCGCCGTGAATTGTATCAAAGTTGAGCAAACTGTGAGCAACTACTTTTAAAAGTACCATCGCCGAAAAATCTCAGTCATTGTTTTTCGGGTAGGTGGTGGCAAAGCACAGAATTTTCTCCTTGTCTCCATCATCAAATAAACAGAAAATCGTTTGTAAAGCTTTCTGGAAGTACAATATCATTACATTTTTGAATCTTGCAACACCTAGTACCTTATGTCTTGCTCGGTACAATGTAGATTGTTTGTTTGCTTTGGAAATTTGGTACTGCTAACAAATTCTAACAAATTCTAAACGTGACTCCATGAGAGGTTACATTTCTTCGCTAAATATTTTTGTCATTAGAGTTAATTCTTCTCGGACTCTTTTCTTAGCTTTTTGTATAAACAAATCAACTACATTTTGTTCCAAACTTGATACGCACTCATGCTGACCGACTGACAAATTCAAAGAAATAAATAAATATGAAATAAAGTAGAAAAATAAATACTGTACACGAAAAATTAAAATAATGAAATAAAATTAAGTAGGTACTTACTTCTTTGTGGTAACACTGCCTGAACAATTTTTTGGATCATAAAATAGATTCACTTATGTTCTACTCTTTTTTAAATTATACTTATGACCGGAAAACAAAAACATAGGGTTTCCTCTCTGGCTCTCAATGAATTGTAACTTCTCCAATAATATGCTATGATTACGATAAATAATTGCATAATTGCATCGCACCAACTTGGTAGAAAAGTAAATAATGATGAAACATTATTGTTGCAGCCCAGATTTATTATGGGATGGTTTTTTTTATTTTCAGTAATTTTCTACTTACTTAACTAGGGTCTAATTACCAGAATCCCGGATTACATTAATCTCGGGACGAGTTCCCGGTTCCCGTGTTGACCAACAAGTCAGGGAAAGATCCCATAGTTCCCAAGTTGACAGTTCCCGAGATGTAAATACACCCTTCTGACGGCATTAATTCGTGTTCTACTATTTTGCAAATGCTGACCGAAGTGCAGGATCTCGAAGCTGATTTTTAAAATGTGTCTCCAGAAATGCAAAAATTCAAAGGTATAAAACAATAAGACCAGCTCGAACAATAAGAACAGTTTGAAACTTGGGCGAAGGATAAGGCTGATGCAGAGGGGTTGGAAATTTGGGAATAAAAGATAATTAGAGAAATATTTGAGAGGATAAATGGTGTAATATGGAAACGCAGAAATATCGAACTGAACCAATTATACGGAGAAGCTACAATTACGTAATTTATAAGGGCTCAGAGAATTAGATAGTTTGGGCATTGAAAGAAAAGAGAATAGGAGAGTAGTAAAAAGGTACTGAAACTTTTTGCGTAGAGAAAATTCCATTTGACACTTGACACACCACTGAAATTGATTATTGACCATGACAAGTAGTTTCGGATACTCGTTTTGATTATAGGTTTAGGGTGCGTTGCGATGTGGCAGTTATGGTTCTTTATTAGTTGATTATCGTGATTCAAGCGAGGAGCGAGAGGAGTCAGGGATGGCAGGTCATATCCTGGACGAACAGCACGATAGTAAACTGGTGTAAGTATCCAGATATTCGTCATGATAGAGATAGCAGATCAACAGTAGTTTAGTTGCAGATAGCCTAATCAAGACTGTGGAAATTCGATCAAAATATACCAGTCAATCCACATATTATCTACCGACGTAATACTAATATTACCTCATAATTATTTCTCATCATGCTCCTACATTATATTTAGTTAATGATGTAAATAATCATATTAAACAAGAGATCTTACCCCTGGCCAAAAATCTTAGCGGCGCCCCTGCAATATCGACAGCATAGGTTGCATGTATATACGTAAATGTCGTAAATATCCGTTGTTTCAAAATATATATTTTGTGAGTTATCAGTATATAAAAGTAATGCAGAACGCAATTTGTTGTCGCAAATGGAGGGAGCGAATCAAGTTTGTACCGGATCAGCTGTTATTCGCCTACAGACAGCTGATTGCAAAAACAAAACACTGGCTGCATTTCCCACCCAGTCCGAGCGCGGATGGCTGCCTAGCAGGTTACGTTGCGTTGCGTGCGTATTACGCTAAAAACAGGTTGTTGCGTTTATTAATACTCCAGCAGGATCTGCTAGTAAACTTGTGCCAAATCCTGCATTTCGTGTACGTATCCCTGAGTTATGCCAAATACTCCCGGATTGTGTGCAGTTTGTGGAATTATTATTGACGTTCGTTTCTTTGTTTCACAGGTAAGTGTGCACTCGGGCATCCTCGGTTTGTTATGTAAACACAGTAAGTAATACCAAGCCTGGAGCCTGGGTGAATGTTTTAGCGGTGGTTTCTTTGTCTTATTCATTATTATTACTGCAATTTAGTCGGATTTGTTCGATGCATGGATTGAGCAAAACTTTCATTTCGTTGACTAGGTAATTTGTAATAAAATTATGCAATTCCGCTTCATGGTTCATGGATCGATAACTGGCCCTGAGACGGTTACAAAGTACCAACATATAGATAAAACTTGAATTACAACGAAACCAATATAGATACACAGGGTCAGTCAGTGCTACATTTTGGTATCGCATGTTTAAAAAATAATATAAATATTAAGGATCATCGCTTATTGATTTTATAAAGATCATACCAGTTCTTACTTACTACTCCAGAAAAAATAAACAAATCTAAAAATAATGCGAGAGGCGAGAAACTGCGTAGAAATGTATATTAATGGAAATGGTGGAAGAGAACATTCGGTTTTAGCTAAATAACTCAAAATTATTCATCTATTAGATCTATTTGCCTATGGCCTGTCTTCTCGACAACGGAAAACATGAAGAAACAATGTAGGTACCAGGTACAAGACACAATTCAATTTTTACAATCAAGCGTAGGTGTCCCATCAGTCGATGCCAGCGACCTTTGTGGTGATCTGCTTTCAAAATGCCGCTACCTACTTCTCAACTGACTGACCGTTGATTATTCGAATTATTGCAGATCATTGAAAGCATGCGGGATTCAGGAATGCCCGCTTACATACGTAATTAACGAATATTAATTCTGCCATTATTTGACATTACATCGTAGAATGTAATTTACTGAAGTTTCATCTTGGCTTTTCAAAATATCATATTTTCGTCATACCTACGTAGTACAAAATAAAGTGTCTGTTTTACTGGGGGTTATCCGGTTATTGCCCTGTGAAAGTGCAAAGCACAATAGTCCTGTAGTCCAGACAAATTAAACCAAAGAAGAGGCTACTCGTTGAAGGGGGGGGGGGGGGGTTACTGGCAGTCTACATTTCAGTCTGCAAGAAACGCACCCGCTGGCGTAAGCCACCATTTTGAATTAAAGGGTGGATTTTTATTTATTGAATAACTCTTCGCGAAGGATAATCGCCACTTTCCAATCGCTCTTTTTTTTCTTGTCAAATCCTAATTTGACTGGGCTACAAATGATGTTTCATTCCATGATTTCACACGTCCATAATGTTGTTGGCAAATCGTCTATTTGATATGAACATGTACATTGTACATATCTTATTCATTACAAAATGTGACAATCATAATATCCAGATAATAAACTTTATTTCGTAAAGTGTCATTACATTGACTTCATATAACTCACTTTTATCGTTGAATAATATTTTAATTAACGCTTATATTTATAGCCGAGCAAATTCATCTAGAATCTAGCTGAATCTCTTAGCCATTATTATGGAGACATCGTTTCAGTAAGTTCTGAAATTGATGTGGTTTTCCACAAACACCGAATACACTCGACGCGCATTCCGCCAACCAAGTTGGCATCATCAGAAGATGATTAAAAACTAAACTAACACTAACCCTACACACCTAAATTGTCACGGTTCAGTGATCCAAGTTCACAGTTCGAGTTCGGATCACTGAGCCTTAACAATAATTATTGAGAATGGGGTTCGGGGGTCATTTCGTTCGGGATGACATCGGTTTTCAAATGCGTACAATATTTTATGGGTACAAAGTTTTACGGATGCAAATATCACCTTCTCTCACTTTGACAGAATATTATACACATCGCTAGATGATTATGTACCTAAAATTGCAATCAAAAAGGTAGATCCCATCCCCCCCTGGTTTAGTCACAACATTATAAGGAGCATTAAATTAAAATATAAAGCATGGCGTGATTATGTGTGAAGGAGTTTATCCTGCTATTTGGCATTCCCGAATGTGACATTCTAAATCGTTTTTCACTTACCAGTCTAGCGACACGTAGGTTAGTAGCAGGACATATATTTCTTTTCAAGCTAGTGCGCAGCATGATTGATCGTCCTCTACTGCTGCCGATTTCTTAAATTTTCATGTACACACCTCGTATTTCATCTCGATTTAATTCATTATTTTACCTACCTAATTCTCGTACAAACGTAGAAAAAAATCTCCTTTGTTTCAAATATCAAATCTGTTAATACTTACCATTAAGCTTCTTTCTCGTGTATTATTATTATTTCTGTTCTTTGTAATTACTGTAATTACTTTGTAATTTGCTGAAGTTTGCAAAATTTGCTGTCCTTTTGTTTGTTATTGTTTTATCCTACCCCATAAATGGATTGTACTGTGGGGTAGTGTATTGTAAATAAGATAAATTAAAAAATACGATTGCCTAGTTAATCGAAATGAAATGTTGGAGCATAATTAAAAGTGGCCCATTCTTTGAAAGAATATAAAAACTAGGTAGGTCGTCGTATCAATTAAATATACTGTTAATTAGGTGCAATCAAACATGTAAATCAATGTGGGCGCGTTGCTTTTGGGATCGTATAAAAAAATTCCATCGAACATAAAACGCAAATACCGGCAAAATATTCTGGCAGCGCTGAAAAGCCGCAGCTAAAGGTCGATCTAACAATACAACGCGTATATATCTGGAGAATATTAAACGCCCGACCTTCACACAGTGAGATAGATATACTGTAAATAAGCAGCGACTGTAACGATACAAAATTTAGTTTTGCGTAATTTAGTTTTATTTATTTTGCCTTGGACGGCGTATCTAAACATCCACGTGCTAGGTTCTTAAACTCGCTCGGTGGTTCGCTAATCAACTGCGCCATCAGTTTCCCTTTTCTGTATTCAATTTCATGCCGGCGCATTTAATATGGATCGTCCAATACCTACTTTGTCCAAACTTATTAATTATGCAACACGTTTTTACTATAGCTCCCAAACGAGCGTACTTACAAGCTGCCAAGGTTGGAAATTCTCACGTACGTAGACGATTACGAGACGTTCAGGTCCGCTTTGGCATCGCAATTAAACCATCCGCAGCACCTTGTAATATGCCCTGTCCAAATATTTCTGGGCCAGCTATAATTAATTTCTATTATTTGACACTTCATTGTCCCTTGGTTTTGATTTTGGGTACCACAAGGGGTCCAAAAATGGGCCCCTTATATTTTATATGTCCATTAAGGACTTTCTTCCAGTGCTTTACCCGTAAATCAAAGTGTTTCAAAGACCGAATAACGAGAGAAAGAAAAACTACAATAGTTGAGAACAGAACATCTGTTTGGGTAACTGCCTTGCTTCACACATCACCACATATTGTATGAGTTCAACAACGCATCAGCATCTGAGAGAGTCAAACCCATAGGGATGGCCTCTGCTTAGGGAAAAGTCGAGGCGTGGGGTTGCCACAAGGAAAAACTGTGTGAAGAAAATGTATAAAAACCTCAAGGATGGTCAATCCGTTTATCAAATTGGTCACGTGTTATAAGCAGATTCCACGATTGGCCATAGCTGTGAAAGATACTAATGTCCATTTCGCACCAAGCCTGTCCACTGTCCAGGCCAGTCGCGTTCAGGCAAGTCGGACGCTACTGGATTAGAAATATTAACTTACTGTTAAAATAAAGGCAACGTGTAAATCTGGTTTCATACTAAGCGCCTCTCGTCCAGTCCGATCGCATAAAGACTTCTCAAGACTCACTGCGACTCAGTCGGTTGAATTTTATCAATGTCAATGTGCATTTACTTTAAATGCTGTTCCCATTGTGGATTCTGAGAAAACTATTCAATCGGTGTCTCTACCATATGCTCCTACGTCGATCAAAATAAATATGGGCCCATCTGGGCACAAATCTGGGCTCATACGAAAGTAATTGTAAAATCATCATTCAGTAATTCATTCATTCAAGTCGGAGATAAGTTATTAAGACAACCTAGCACTGATATCCTGGTACGTAAGGGATGAACCCAAAACAGATTTCGTCGTTTCTTCATCTTTCTTTTTCTGTGTAACCGACGGAATATTATGAAGCATTAAAGAAGTACATCCATATAATATTCAGTGCGAAAGGAAATATTGATGTGACTTGACTGGACGCGACCTGACTGGTCTGGTTTGGTGCGAAATGACTCTTAAGTTTATCATGTATTTCATTTTATAATATATTCCACTGTTTAAATGTTCTCTGAAAATTATTTTCCAGGATGTTCAAATCCTCAATTAATTCAGGGTGATCAGGTCTCAAATTGGCCAGTGCTGCAAAGCTTCTATAATGTATTAACATCAATATCTACGTGTGACCATCTATGTAAATGATATTAGTCCCATTTTTTATATATTGAACCGTTTCTTATTCATACATGGCCTACGAAACGATGGTCAAACGTCAAATCCTCTAATCGGTTGGTGTTACAAAGATTTCAATTACGTAGTAGAAGTTTAAAGTATGATAATAGGTACAACAATAATTTCACGTCATTACAGCAATTAATTGAGATAAAAATATATCAAATCGGTTTGTTGAGCTTATCATTTGCAAGTAATTGCGTTTCAGAAAGACAAACATCAGATTTGATGGTATTATAATAAGTACACCAGTGACACATCTATTTTTAAAAATTACTCATAAAGCATATAGACGATAAACAAAGAAAACGATGTAATTTCCCTCTATCGAGCACACTGTTTTTAATAGCTCTATTTTTTTTGTATATTCCAATTAGAAATTTTTAAATGCATTATGCATCTCGCAAAATAGCTTGGGTGTTATTTTTAGTTTCGTTTGTGCCAATGAATTGTGCCATGAATTTGTGAAAGTTGTTAATGACCATCCAGTTGTAACGCTCTTTAGGCTGAAGGAAGCGAATGAACTAACAAAAGCTCGCATAAAAATGAACACTTGTAAACTCTGTTGTTAATATAATTTGGCCTAATTTAATAAAGTATTATAATAGTATAGATATTGATTGAATTAACACGTGTTAGAATACTACTATAAGTAGGTACCTATTATTACTTATTTGAAGGACCCTTATAATCATTGATTTAACATGTAATGTTAGTAAAAGAGCAATGGCCCGAGCGTAATAAGAAATATGTAGATGAATTAAAAAAAAACGTAGTCATACGGATACATATTAATTTACAGTTTGCCAGAATATTCGCAATACTTATGCAGCACAAGACATTGCAAATGCAATTCTTTGCCTGTACGGTCTCTTGCAATTTCATTTTACTTGATGATCTTCCAATTGCAACTTACTGCCAACCCAAATTTTTCAAAACAAAAACAAACTGCTCTTTCCTTTTAACCTTACTTTTTCGACTGTTGACCAATGATATGGAGAGGGCACTGGATAG
>CAXKVY010002543.1:0-25647 GCA_964058915.1 Tetropium fuscum
TTTTAGACCTTTATCTTACAGATTAAGTAGTATGACGATTACCTGAAAGCCCACAGCGATTTGTGAGCTTATATTCATCATCTAAATAGGTAACACATTCATTTCTCAAGCTCCAGATTTTTTGGTCGATCCGTTACTTATTAATCAACTTTTTTGATAAACAAAATAAGTCACTCTTTTTATTAAAAAGCATTAGGCAGCAATTGGCTATTTAAAAAAAATATAATTCGTATTCGTATGGTATTTTTTTTTATCAGGTTGTTGATGAAGGGAACTTTAATCATGTAACGCAATTTTTTTCATTTTCTTTATACTACTCTTGAAAAAAGTGTTTATTGCGAGGTTTATTGTTATATTTCGTATCAGCCATTGGAATATAATATATATATGTGCTAGCCACGAAGCACTGAATTGTGGTGTTAGCACAGACATTTTCTGAGCACTTATCGTCCAGGGAAACTACTTATCGTCCAGGGTGGTGACAAATCGACCAATAAGAAATTTTTATAACTTAATTTCAGGAGAACTTTCTCTAAGAGTTTTGGATTATGAGCAGACTTGAAACCTTGTGGGTTTTTTTTAAATAGACAAAACATGTGCAAAGTTCACTTTGACTATATTAAACTCGAATTTAATCTGAAAATATACATCTCATAAGAATGTCACAAGAGATAAAAGTTGCTTATTCACAAATTTTCTATAAAAATATGCAATTCCAAGACTCGAGGTTCATTGGCATAGTGTAGTACAAGAACAGGAAATGAGAATAACTTATGACAAACTTAATATTTTACTTCAGTCCATAAAACATAATTGTACCTATGTTATTCTGTGTAGGTATTTTATGTTATTCTATGTTATGTAAACGATGGTTGAAAGTTGTAGTAGTTCACTATGCAGGGCACACAAGTGCTTAATATTGATTGTGATGATTGGCTCTTGCAAAAAATTTATTTTGCAAGCTACTGTCTTAACCGACATACGACAAACTTATGCCCATTTGCACCGTATTAAAGACAGGATTTAATTTAAAGCTAGGATTGATTATATTATTATACATATTTGTAATAAAATAAAAAAAAAATTGATTCCTTCATTACAATTTTCTATATACAAAAAAGTTACAAAAACGCAGCGCCGTCGTCTGAGAGACTACAGTTGAACTAAGACGTGCTATAACTTCTAACAAAATATTGCAACCTCGTCACAAATATGGTACCTACCAGGCTCCAATAGAGAGCATGACACCGGACCAATTAAGAGTTAAGACAGGATTTCTTAAAGCCTCCAAAATGGGTGGCTCAACAGTGAATTTTAACGATGAGACTTAACCTAAAATCGTGAGGTTTTGACACACGTGGCATTGTAAGTATGTAATGTAAAAAAAAATACGGATTATTTTGAATGGAATGATATTAGTGATTTATCTTTTTCATAATCTTATAAAATAAATATCTTAAGTATAGTACTTATTATAATTAATATATTTGATATCTGCTAAGACTCCACCTGTTATAATGCGCTGCTGCCATTCTTGAGTCACCTGCTGTCTGTTTTACTATATTCTTCCTGCTTTTCCATAATTTGCTTATCGGTTCTATGCATATGTGTAGGGCAGCTGTTTTATTCTCGATAATATGCTTGTATTTGGCTATTAAATCATGCACCATTTGGTTACTTTACATGTGGTGCAAAACTATTTGTTTTAACTCTTTCAAGCACAAAAGTTTCCTGGAAAACAAATGTACCTGCAGAAGGTTATCATTTTAACACAAATGTGACCCTAGGTTCGTTCATAAATTGTTTTGTATATTAAATAACTGTATTTTGACACAGTTTATTTTTAACTATTAAAATTAATATCTTAATAATTTATATATATATATATATATATATATATATATATATATATATATATATATATATATATATATATATATATATATATATTTTTTTTTTTTTTTTTGGAGGGTTTATCTTGGGATAGTAGCAATAAAACGACTGATTAGGTTACTTGACGTTTCGGTCCGAAACGGTCAAAAAAAAAGAAAGGGACCGAAACGTCAAGTAACCTAATCCGTCGTTTTATTGCTACTATCCCAAGATAAACCCTCCAAAAAAAATATATAAAGATAGCAAAGAAATTAGAAGATAAAAATATATATATATATATATATATATATATATATATATATATATATATATATATATATATATATATATATACATATATATATATATACATATATATATATATATATATATATATATATATATATATATATATATATATATATATATATACATATATATATATATATATATATATATATATATATATATATATATATATATATATATATATATATATATACATATATATATATATATATATATATATATATATATATATATATATATATATATATATATATATATATATATATATATATATAATATGTGTACCACATATTTAATATTGTTTTTAAATTAAATTTCAATATATTTTAATAATATAGGTATACAAATATAATTTTTTTAATATATATATATATATATATATATATATATATATATATATATATATATATATATATATATATATATATATATATATATATATATACATATACATATACATATATATATATATATATATATATATATATATATATATATATATATATATATATATATATATATATATATATATATATATAATATATTTCAATATATTTTAATAATATAGGTATACAAATATAATTTTTTTAATATATATATATATATATATATATATATATATATATACATATATATATATATATATATATATATATATATATATATATATATATATATATATATATATATATATATATATATATATATACATAAATATATATATATATATATATATATATATATATATATATATATATATATATATATATATATATATATATATATATATATATATATATACATATATATATATATATATATATATATATATATATATATATATATATATATATATATATATATATATATATATATATATATATATATATATATATATATATATATATATATATATATATATATATATTAAAAAAATTATATTTGTATACCTATATTATTAAAATATATTGAAATTTAATTTAAAAACAATATTAAATATGTGGTACACCTAATGCACCAGGTACATAACATGTACTATCATGCTTGAAAGAGTTAAGTCCAACTTAAAATTAAATTCAGGATTTTTTAAGTTGGGATTTAGGTAAAAAGGGTGCAATTGGGCATTAATATTTTACTGTAATTTATACAACATATTATATTATATGTTATTTCTATGTCAATGATCTTATTGAGTGCACTTATAGCAAATAACTAAGTGTACTGACATTAAATTTTATGTTTTAGCCACAATAAAACATTTATGTAATTAAGAAAGCTGCATGATTTCTACCAGATTCTAAAATCAATCATATATGAATTAGGTATAGTCGGCGCCTTAGAAATCGTGACACATAATATTTAATGTTGAAATTTGTGCAATTATTATTATTGATATTGGCATCTTTAAGTCGTTGTAGTATTCTTACCAGTTACTTCATTAATGTTAGTTTCTGTCAAATTTGACAAAAACGAATTCTGACAACAATGAAAGCCATAGCAACTGCAAATTCTCTGCTTATATGACAGGGTAAAACTAAAATAGTATCATAGGACTTGTTATCAAAAAACAGTTTTTACGGTTATTGACTGCACCTGCAATTGTATTTAGGCAATAGGTTTAGGTTATAATCTTTATAAATTAAAAATTATTTACAGGGTACATATTGAGAACTATACGGACTTTACATAATATTTATATGACATGTTGAGTAGATAATTTTATTAATAAATAATGTTTTCAGTAAAATGATTCAGAGTGAGAATATACAAGGTGTCTATGTGATTCCGTCCAAAGAGAATTCACTTAGTAAGCACTGTTAAAAAAATTATATGTTATTATTTCTTATTTCTTTTATTTTCAGTATGGTTTGGAGTAATTTTTGTTAGACATGGGCCTTATGAAGATGGAATATTTCGATTTAATATAGTTTTAGATGAGAATTTTCCTGATAGTGGACATCCAGTAAGGATATACTTCTTAATATAATTTCAATTGTTATATAACTTGCATAGGTTTGAGTAAAACCTCTCATTGATATTTCATTTGTTTGCTTATGAAGATTAATAATAACACTGACCAATCCTGCAACGGTCGACCGTAGCCAGAGATCATGTATTGGAATGTACAGGATCAGAACATCAGACTTTTTTTTGGCATTCAGCGAAAGCTGTGCCCTCCAGCTAGAGTAAAGAGATTTTAGGAAATTTTTTAGCTCCTAGTGGTAGGTCAAATTGGGCTACTGCATCTAGTCTTGCTATAATTTATGTTTACTCTGATCATTAATGATATTTTTGGAAGAATTATTTGAATAATGCTGTATCTGTTAATATTGTCAATAGAAATAGAAATCTAATGTTTTCAGTTAAACAGATTTTCTTTAGATATTTTAATTGTTACAAGTATTTTTTTTTTAAAAGAATCACATACATAAACAAATGAATTGTCTATGAGATGCGTAATCAATACTAATAATAATAGTTATATAATGTATGTGGAAAGTTTTTATCTGTGGTTGTTGTTTTAGTGATTGTTATCATTTAATACTTTATCTAGAACTAGAGTTTGCACTTTGTTCCATCACTAGTTTGTTAAGGTACTAATTTAGATTAGGCGAAAAATAGTAATCACAGTGGTTCATTGACCAGACCACTAATAATTGTAATTACATAATAAGTTTGCTTCAAAAGTGATTCAAAATGTTAATTAAATCAATTAGATCAAAATGTAAGAATTATATCAAATGATTTTTTAAGTATGCAATCTCCATCATTATTTGATCTCCTGAAATAGGTTTAGAAATGGAATGTCACACTACATGGGGTGGGTCAAAGTTTGTAAAACAAGCAGCTTCTCAATTTACCCGTGGGGATTTGGGATCCCTTAATTTACCCTAAAAAATCAATAAATTCTGATGCATTTGGGAAGGTCCATGGAGGCACTATGCTTTGCTACATTTTGTAAAAAGCTTGGTAACAAAAGTTCATAAGTTTGCTCTTAAAAATTTGGGAATAAGTTACTTATAATCACTTAAAGGTCAAGAAACCAAGAAAGGTTGCCTATAAAAAAATTGACTGAGTTTGAAAGTTATGTAGGTTGCGTATCTCTTATGTTAAAATGCATATATGGATCCCTTTTGGGGTTTCAGAATTCCTAAACCTTTTACACGATTCTACTTTTTACAACCTATTATACTCTTATACACGATTCATTTCGTCATTTACGAGTAATTTTTTTAATACATTTGGAACTTCTCATTGTACCTGTGTAAAAATGAAAATGGCTGGTATACACATTTCTCTGATATATTAACTCAAATTATCAACATTCCAATCACTTTTGAAGTATATTTAAGTTGGCTCCTGGTTTATTATATTCAAACTTTCAGGGCCTATGTTAGATATTTTTTCTACTACTTTTACCAAGAATCCTCTAGACTTATACGGCACAAAAGCCTCCTCGCGATCATGTGTTTCACTTCATCACTTTATGCGTCACTTTTAACATAATTATATGTAGGTAGCGATATTTCTTAAGCCTTTTGTGAAATTGCCTTTGTTACTTAAGAGTTGGCTGTAGTTTCTTGATCATGTTTAAAGATCTACATTGGGTCTTGGGAACTCAATGTCGAATATTTATTATAATATCAACAGGTGATTGCATTTAGTCTTAGCTTAGCCTAACCTAATCCATATACAGTAGACTCTCGATTATCCGCAATAATGTGGACCAGACCGATTTCGGATAATCGAAATTTCGAATTATTGCGGAGATTGAGGAAAATCATTAACATGGTGTATTATATTTGTTTAAGGAGCATTTATTAAATATCAATTGAAATGCATACATATTAAACAACAAAACAAATATATTATGAATATGTATTTAAATACATAGGAAAAAGTAACTACATAATATGTACTTTTATAGATGTATGTAATAAATCCTAACAATACATCATATGTAATACATATGTACGGGATAAATGATATATAATAAAATAATACATATGTAATCTGCATTCTATAATGGTAATACATATTCATAAATTCAAGAAAGAGGTAATTGGTAATTGTTTCGTATTTTGGCCACAATGGCCCTCCATCTTTTGAGGAGAAGCACATCAGTAGATGTCGCATTAGGCTGTTGTTCCACATAGAGCAGAGCGGTTTCAAATGCATCCATTGCAGCGGAATGTGAAATTTTGAGTGATATTTTGACTGTGCCTTCCTCGTTGCTACTAAAATCTGCTTCTTCACTTTCACCACGGTGTTATTGCTTCCCAGAAGAAGCAAAAAATATTTACATACATATTTCATAAATTTCTGATAATGCGGAGGCATAGCGAAAATCATTTCGGATAATCCGGTTCATATGTTGTTTCGGATAATGGGGAGTTCCCATAATCGGGAGTTTACTGTAGGTACTTAGCGCAAACTAACTTTAAGCAAAACTTTTCAATGATCAAAACAAAAATGTTTTCATACTTCCTTGATCACCTTTTTTGTTAAACAGACAAGGTAAGGTATTTAAGGTGGTATTACGAACAACTGTAGTATTCTCTCTAGTCAACCACGGTTTGACCTGTGGAGTAAGCATAGTGAAATCCCCATAATCGAATTTTCAACGCACCTAAACTGCTTGACTTTGACTTTCTTGACAATGATGCTAAAACATTGATATCTCATAAATATCTGACACAGTTCAACTTCAGGGGGTGTTAGGGGTAGTTTGTTCGGAGGTTCTGCTCTAACACTCGACCCACTCCTTACACTACCTTTCCTTGAATTTTTCAAAAAATTATCTGACCGCATCTATTGATGAAAATATGTTTCACTTCATCTAGAACTATCTAGCTAGTAGTAGAAAATGTACTCAAAATCTGTAAAATTATATTATATTGATGAATTTTGTCAAAAAAAAAGGTCAGGACCAGAAAAGAATGTCATAAGTGATCCTCGCATGTAGGGAATAAAATGCTTAATACGACATGTAAGTCTTAAGTTAATCATAAGTTTTGGTTTGGTTTTACCTATTTGGAAAATTTATTTTTTCTAGAAACGTCAGTAAAAGTATAACTTTAATAATGCAATAAAATGTTTTTAAAGGTAGCTCTAAGTATTATTGTGTATCTACCAAATTTTAAAAGGTGTTTTGTATTTTGTTTCAGAAAGTGTGCTTTCAATCTGAAGTATTTCATCCTGTGATAGATCCCGTAGATAATGAAGTCAATCTTTTATATGCTTTTCCTAAATGGAATAAACATGAACAACATTTATGGCAAGTTTTAAAATATATTCATTGGATTTTCCATAATGTCAGTGGCAGTGCCGCACATGCTGTTAATAAGGAAGCTGCGGAAATGTAAGCATGTATTTATAATTACATGATTCAGTAACAAGTCGTGGATATATATATATATATATATATATATATATATATATATATATATATATATATATATATATATATATATATATATATATATATATATATATATATATATATATATATATTTAGCTGTTGTTGGTTATACATAGTTTTGATATATATATTATATAATTTAATATAATTTTGATTCCTAGGTGCAAAATCAAGCAAAATGAATTTAATGCCAAGGCATGGGAACTAGTAAAATTGAGCAAGGATCACTTATATGACGAACCATCTAGTGAAGACAAACATTATATAATTTTTGAGCCGTATGTGCCAGAGCTACATGATCAAATAAAAGCCTCTATGATTACTTTTAATGAAGAACCAATTAGTAAGCTGGGACATTCATGGGTTTTGCCAGGTAGTTATAAATCATTGACTAGACCAACAACACCACCGTCCGAAAACGAATCATGACATATATTTATAAATTTACTATTTTTATTACTATAAGATGTATATATTAAGTACCGTTTTATACTACTTAATTATTGTTATAGAGTTTGCGCGATTTAAATTTTTAAAATTTGGTTATGAAGTATAGAGTTGCACTTTATTTACACAATAAAATATAACAAGAGCTAATTGACTTATTTATGTATGTAAAATATTACATTATACATTTGAAATAAAGGATGTTTTAATATATAGTTTTTATACCACTAAAACACTATATAAAATATAAATATGTATTTTTATTAATTTACTCGTTTTTAGCATCAGCTATTAAATTTCTCTCCTTCAAATCTCTTTCAAAATACTACTCAAATTACTTGAAAACAATAATGCACAGGGAACTGATCTTCAATTTCAAAAGTTTAACTTTTAACTTAGCCAACTCTTGTTATGGCAAGCAACAGTTAATACGAAAAACACCACATTCCACTCGACCATCATATTGTGTGCCTAGTAAGTAGTAAGTACACTTAGTTCAGTTTATATTGTTTTCATATCGCAGCGAGCTTAAAGATGAAAAATTAAAATTATCAAAACATGGCCTTGAAAAAATTCTGTTTTTGTAATTATAAAAACGAATTTTCTTCTTAAACTACTTCAATCCCTTCCCAAGAACACTATCTTTGGGTGTGATTTAATCAAGAACCAAATTATTCCCTTTACAGCCACAAGATAATGTAGTTCGCTTCCAGAATAACTAATCTTTCACCAAACTGTGCACACCAAGCTATTTCAATACAAATATCTGTTTATTAATTTACGATCACCACTAAATATGAGCTTCCATAAGATTTATACAGGGTGAGTCAGTTTTTTGTAGACAAACTTTAACAGGGGATAGAACGCACGTTTTTAAAAAGAAAAGTGCCTATAAAGATATGACCGATTTAGCTTCCTAAGGAAGATACAGGGTGTTAAAATTTAATTTTTTTTTACATTAATGTGTAATATTTTCTGAACGGAATGATATATTCACTAAATATTTTACACATATCTTAACCTGCATAGGATCAACATGTTGTATTGTTCCTGTCGAAAATACTATAGTGGATGTTACTTTTTTCGGGTACTTCGACTATTCTGCATAATAGAACTTTTTTTTCGTACGCCACTGACATTATCTGATACATATTTCTAAAATAACGGCCCCTTAGTAACAATTTTGATCTCTTGTAATTTTGCTCTAACTATGACAGTTTTCGAGATATTGGACGTTGTTTCTCTGACAGTGTAATGTCGTTATTATAATTTTTTTTTCTCGAATTTTCTTTATGACTTATAAACGAACGCTTAGATTTTTTCATGTTTGGGGGATAATGCCTATTAATTAAGGCGCATAAAACAAGCGGTAAGAATGTTCAAAATCTTGCACAGTGGCGGGGTGGAAGGGGTGCTCCACCCCTTTCGTAAACAGAACTTCTACGCCAAAGACTATTTAAAAAAAACTGTTATTTTCATTATCTACATACAGTTTAACAAAAATAATGTCCCTTCTTCTGTTTCGAAATTCCTGTGCGTTTCCTAGTTATTTTGATTTTTAGTGTTTGATGTGGTACTAAATTAAGTAATTTATTTATTAGCAATAATAATTATCGGCTAAATATTTAATTCTTTCAACGAAACCTATCTAAATATGGTTTGTTAAGGATTCTAAAAAGCCGAAATCTCTTTATCTCTTTCCAAGTAATTACAATTACAAAAAAAAACATTAGATGAGCATTGATGTTAATGTTTATGGAGATATAAACATTTTTGAATTTATAGCAATATTTAATTAACAATAATAATTGTGGAATAAATAACAATTGTTAGCAATAATGATTTATAAATAACAATTAGAAGAATTAATAACAATAACACTAGTACCTACATACATAAAATTAGATACTTTGTTCAAAATGTAAACCGTTCTTCTCAATACACATTTCACTGCGACGTATCATAGAACGTCTTAAGTTAACTAAATCATGCACCCTTATTTCATTGCAAGCATCTCTAATGCGATTTTGAAGTTCCTCAAGTGTATTAACCGGATTGGTATACACTATTTCCTTAATGAATCCCCACACAAAAAAGTCAAGTGGTGTTAAATCGGGGGATCTGGGAGGCCACTAACTATCCCTGGATAGTTATTGTTTAGCCAATTTCTTACATTTCTGCCATAATGGGCCGGGCACCCATCAAGTTGAATCCAAGACTGTCTTCTTAAATTCAAAGGAATGACTTCCCATATATTACCATGGTGTTCTTCTAAAAATTGTAGGAAATTTTCTGAATTTACACGTTGTGTCAAGAAATAAGGTCCAAACACGTGGTTGCCGTAAATTCCAATCCAGACATTTGTACTAAATTCATGTTGAAAACTTCGTGGTCGAATGGCATGTGGGTTTTCATGTGCCCATACATGCAGATTGTGAAAATTTACTATACCACGACGAGTAAAACAAGATTCATCAGTCCACAGTATATTGGATAAGAAATCCCTATTATTTTGAATGGAGTTAAGAACCCACCTACAATAAGTAAGTCTTCGTTCAGCGTCACCTGGACATAAACCTTGAACAGGTTGAAAATGATATGGGGGTCTGTGATCCCGTTTTAAAACCCGGGAAATTTTACTTTGGGAAATACCAAGAGCAATAGCAGCACGTCGAGTACTTGTTGTTGGGTTCCTATTAAATTCCCGCAATATACGGTCTCTATCTCGTCCACGGTTGTTCTGTCGGCCCCCGGGTACATTTTTCAAACCCTGGTTAACAAATCGACGGTGGATACTCACAAAAACGGAATGATGAGGTTGTCGTCTATTTTGAAATCTTCTTCGATACTCCCTAGCTGCGTATCTTGAATTCCCATTTGCGAACCCATAAATAAAATGAATGTCGGCTTGTTCGCTATTTGTAAATGTAAACGGCATGTTACACTAATTAAAATCTGGCAAATCACATAAAATAACTTTTTAATCTTAAAAATAATAATTAATAACAGTGAAAATATTCAAGATGAAGCAAAATTGTTTGTAGATAAACTTGTAATACGTCAAACTGTCGTTTCAAAATATGACATAATGCTTACTTGTTTTCCAAGGAGTATAATATTTTGTTGCAATTATTACGTACAGTTACAAATACGCTAGTTTTAAATGGAAATTATTTAGCAAACAACAACAAAAATTGAAACAGAAATTGGTACATGCACAAGTTTAATAAAACTTAAAGGAAATTTTTAAGACTTTTGGCAACTGCACAATAATCTATTGTATTGTAAGTACATTTGTAATTTAACAGATTTCAACATATAAAAGTATTGTATTTGAGTAAGGCTTGATATAACAAATATTTATTTTGACTACATTGGAAAAAGATAAAGAATAAGAGATTTCGGCTTTTTAGAATCCTTAACACACCATATTTAGGTAGGTTTCGTTGAAAGATTTTTGTTAAACTGTATGTAGATAATGAAAATAACAGTTTTTTTTTAAATAGTCTTTGGCGTAGATGTTCTGTTTACGAAAGGGGTGGAGCACCCCTTCCACCCCGCCACTGTGCAAGTTTTTGAACATTCTTACCGCTTGTTTTATGCGCCTTAATTAATAGGCATTATTCCCCAAACATGAAAAAATCTAAGCGTTCGTTTATAAGTCATAAAGAAAATTCGAGAAAAAAAATATAATAACGACATTACACTGTCAGAGAAACAACGGCCAATATCTCTAAAACTGTCGTAGTTAGAGCAAAATTACAAGAGATCAAAATTGTTACTAAGGGGCCGTTATTTTAGAAATATGTATCAGAAAATGTCAGTGGCGTACGAAAAAAAAGTTCCATTATGCAGAATATCCGAAGTACCCGAAAAAAGTAACATCCACTATAGTATTTTCGACAGGAACAATACAACATGTTGATCCTATGCAGGTTAAGATATGTGTAAAATATTTAGTGAATATATCATTCCGTTCAGAAAATATTACACATTAATGTAAAAAAAAATGTAACTTTAACACCTTGTATCTTCCTTAGGAAGCTAGTTCGGCCATATATTTATAGGCACTATTCTTTTTAAAAACGTGTGTTCTATCCCCTGTTAAAGTTTGTCTACAAAAAACTGACTCACCCTGTATATTATATTACATATAACTATATATATATATATAATATTTATAGTTATAGTTATTGTATTATGTTATTGGTATTTAAAATATAACCTCGTTATGAAATGTAATGAAGATTTTAATTGCATTTTTGACGTTACGAAAAGTCACATTTTTACTGTCACAAAAATAAAAAGAGTAAAATCCAAAAGAAACAGAACAGAAACATATACAAATATAAATAAATACATATAAGAATAAATTAACCAAACTACCTATAGCAACAAAACAAAATTACCATGGGCATAAGTTAGAGGAAAAATTGTAAACAGACGAAGAAATTCAAGATGGAGGCAGTTGTTATACATCAGAACCTCTCCATTAGAAGTGTTTCCAAAAACATAGACATTTCTAAATCTTTGGCAGTCATAGTGAATAAATATGAAAATCTGATGAAAATTTTAATCATATTAAAAAACACATAAATTTGACTAGTGCAGTATTAATTTGATTCGTATGGTTTATAACTACTATATATGACGTAGGTAACTCAACTTTCGAGATTTGGATACGTATTTTAGTTTATTTATGATTACTTTGGTTTATTTTTGACAGCTTCATTATACCAATTTCTTTCCAACTTATAAGTTTTACCTTCAATTACAAATTGCGTTGGTGGATTGGCTTCTCCTTCATCAAATATGAAAGATTTGCTGAAATCAATAGCAAGTTTGGATCTTATTAGGCCAACAGACCCAACTTTTTCTGGTGCTGGATGATATACTCTACCAGTTTCTGGTAACATAAAAATTTTCTCTGGCTGAAATTTTAGTGTCAACAAATCTCCTGCATGATTATAAGCTAAGTGCAATTCTTCTTGATTCTTTAATTGTTTTTTCATAACATGGGTAAATACAATAGGGTAATCATCGCATCTAACAAAATTTCTTTCTTTGCCACAAAGCGAAATGTATGGAAACTCCTTGTATCTTCCAGTTGTATTAATTCTTAATTGGTTAAAAATGAACCTCAAAAATTTCTTTTCTTTAAAGCAGGATGTGAAATTTTTCATTCGGGCATCATCTAGAAATAACTGTTTTAAATAAATATCATTTATTGAACATTAATAAAAGGAGGAATTTATAGTTATATTAGCAAATAATACGGTAAGGGGTGGTAGCATAGCCTCCCTATACCGAGATAGCCGTGCTCAGAGAAACGCAGCAATATAGCTAGGGGTAAACTAGTTTCTCGCCAGGTACCGTTCCGACGTAAACAAAGTAGTTTCGCGCCGGTTTATTTCGGTTAAAGTGTAGTGAAAATCAGTTCAGTATTAATTTAATGTTTTTTAAATCGCATGAAATACCGGACATTCATTTAATCCCGAAACCCACGTGACATAATTATTACATTGAAAAACTTCAGACACGCCCGTGAATTGGCCATGAAATCTATGAATTGACATTTCATAGGGACTTTTATTTAATTATTTACATGTTAACTTCTTAAATACCAGCTTATAGAATTTAATTCACTATATAGTAAACAGAAATAAACTGATCACGTAGGTTTCGGGATTAAATGAAAGCCCGGTGTACATGGGATATAAAACGTGAATGTTACCCACAAAAATTGGTAAATGCGGCTTCGCAAAAGATGAACAAAACTTAACCTCAGTCTTTAATAACACCTGGTTTGGTTGTTTTAGCATTTAGGCTGTACTGTACTAATTATGATTACCTATATGCTATTTATATATCCCTGTCTTTCACATGAATCTGATTCTGATTGTATTCAGTTTATTTATTCCATATCAGATAGATACCTACATAAATTCAAGTGCTTAAAGCTAAAGTTTTTTAAGTAAATTTTAAATATAACGATGAATTTAACGAACGATTATTTACTAGAATAATCTGGGTGCAAAAGCAGCTATAATTTAAATTTTAACATGTACAAACTAAACGAGGTATAAGTAAGTGTACTTAAATATTAGTAACTTATTACTGTATTTAAATTCCCAAAAAAATTTCGTAAAAAAAATGTATAAAAGGGATCTACCATTGTTATATCACAATTATGTGGTTATATTATATTATATATTGCCTATATGTCTTACCATTCCTTGATGATCTATATAATAAAAATATTCCCTTATTTTTGGCTCAGGTTCTTGACCTTGTATGTAGGAAATATTTCTGGTTAAGTATTTCTGCGTAAATTTTAAATTCAGACAATCCAACAGCGATTTTCCTAGTTTCATTTTTAATACTCAACGTTGACTGAACGATCCTCCAAGCCACCATCCTAAAGAGAGTATATGGTATTACCAGTGTTGCCACAGGTTTATGAGGTTTAGAGTTTAGACAGGAATGGTTTAGACATGAAGGCCCGGTGCACACACACAACGGTATGTCAGCGCGCAGGCGACTGTGACGTCAGGTGCGAGCACAGCCAGACATTTTCAGTTACTTTACTCCGTAGCACAGTATACACAGTGTCTCGTACCCAAGGATTTTTAACTGTATAGGATTGCTCGTTCCCTATGTTTCAATGTAAGCTCATTTGAGTGACTTTCTCTCTCTACATTATATGGATCCTTGTCTACGACGAGCTGTCAGTAACTGTCATTTTTAATAGGTACTTCAAACTTGTGTTTATATTGTGTGGATAATTGCATAGTGTAGTGATTTGAAGGTTTTTTATTGATTAGTTTGCGATTAATGGACTATTTATTGTTGTTTTAAAATAAATACTATTCTGTAATCAGTGGTCCTGCATACATTTCACAAAATGCCAGGCACTAGATGTGCAGTTTCTGGTTGCCTTATTTCGACTAAGGCAAAAGGAGAAATAATTGTTTATCACATTTTTCCTAAGGGGCAAGATTTGGTTCCCACAACACTCATAGAAGAATGGGTACGACGTTGTTCAAGAGGCGACAAAATTAATCCTAATACAAGTCAAATTTGTTCCGAACATTTTACTAGCAACGATTATGATAGAGCTCTGCAAAATGAATTATTAGGTAAGTACCATTCTCCAAAGAATGTGTTCCTAAAATCATTTTTATAATTATTGCAGTTCTGCCTGTTCGTTAAATTTTTAAGAAAATTGCTGTTCCTACTAAATATTTACTATTTTTTTATCTTTATTTAAAATCAGTACTAAATCTGCAAGAGATGAAACATCTCATAAAATATTGAATTTTTATTAGGATTTTTTTAATTAGGATTGTATGCATATTATATTATGTGTTGGTCTGAGTATATGTCAAGATTTATATTCATATATTTGTAATACTTTTAAATATAGAAGTACTTTAAATTGTCATTACTTTTAATTTGGTTCCTAATATTCCTTGACCCGTTTATAATCTGCTAAGAGAAAGACGGGTAGAATAATTTTTTTTGTACGATATTTTTTTATACATTACATAACAAATTCTAAATTTATTGCACAACAATAGTACTGTAAATTAGAAACCAGTAAAACCTGTTAAATAATTATGCATTAAGTAATTAATACATAATTAATTAACACCGGCTCTGCAGGTCGGATGACTGACAAGCTTTCCACTCGTGCAGAATATGCCAAACTTTTTAGAAAATATACTATTCTGCAACAGTCCATATGTGTCAGCAGCGACCAAGGATTATTCCTCTTTGTTTATTTCAAGGGGAATATTTTCACAATGAATCAACACTTGCATTCATTAGTACTAAGTACTATTATTAATTTACAGTTTAATTTAAAAAAATATAGTATATGAAAATACCTCGCAGGTTTTGCACACATATATCAAATTTAAGTGACAAATAAATGTCGGGTATTGGATCTGTAGTCTTCATGTACTTGTCAATCGTCTATCTACCAGACACACTGGTTGCACTGCGACAATACCTCTTGTCACTTATTAGCCCTGTTGACCTGTAGAGATATACCTATTAAGTGAAAATATAGGTACTTTCTATAAAAAAATGCTCCCACAAGAAAAAAAAAACTTCATCAAAAACAATTGAATCAAACAAAATGAGGTTATTTTAATACTTAAGAATGAAAGCCATTTCTATATAAGTTACAAGATGTATACAGAAATTTATTTCATTTTATTAAAACTGAAAACTTTGTTAATCCGAAAAATTTTTTACCGGGTTAAACATAATAGGGAAACACTCGATTTATATCAATGCGGGAGAAGAAACGTGACTTACAAGAAGCCGTGACGTAGCCGCAAGACCCGTACCATGTGATACTAGTGGATAAATTTTATCGAGCAATCCTATACAGTAAAAATCCTTGTATCGTACCCACTACCCAGAGACATTTTGAATATGTCTCTGATCGTACCTATGTATCGTGCTCTCTCTCTTTCTCGCAAAAACGCACCTACTTAAAGCACAGCTTACTGCTTAGGTATACAGTATATAAACTGTGCTTAAAGACGTACACGTATGTAATACATGCGCAAAACCGACCAATTTTGGCGGCAGTCTGACATACTAGATGGGTTAGACGTGACGATAGTCCTTAAGATGCAACTATCGAGATTATCGATAGTTACTTGTATAAACTGTCGGACTATCGATATAGTCCCCTAATAACCGGTATTATCAAATTTTAAATAAAAATTTAGCTAACATATATTCTCGATTCATATGCCCAAATATTTAACTAAATCTCAAATTTGACAAGGTTAATGGTGTTTATAAATTATGTTGGTAGTACATTTTCTTGAAGTTAATAAAACTCTTTTACTATTATCGGTGTTATCACTTACCAAGATCGATTAATAATCGATAAGTTGCCTCGTAACTTACAATCCGACCTCGCGACCTAATCTTTGTATAAATACCTATTGCTAATATAATTTATCATACTGTCCTATCAAAAGTCTCAAAATATAATCATATAATGTTATTAAATAGTATTTACACATAAAAATCACCAAATAACTCGGAAAAACGCTGAGAAACTTGAAAATAAACTGTCAGATGTCTGCCAATGCCAAAATACAAAGATGACATCATATTTCCCCCTGCCGGATCCCACCGCAAATGTTACGGGGCAACCTATCTAATTTAATCGATCTTGATCACTTACCACTATGCATATGTTAGAGATAATTAAAAAATCCACAGACTATTGATATTATCGATAAACTACCGATATTATGGTCACACTTATGACATACCGTTCTCATATAGATATTAAACTGATTGTAAAAACGCAACGATTATAGACTAAACTCCTTGGTAAAAACGTACAAAATTTAGGCTAAGCTAAATCTCGCACCAGGCCATTCCAACAACGCATGCGCGAGATTTGCGCCGACCGCGAAATTAATTTGAAATAAAAGAATATATACCTATCATCGTCGCCATCATTCTGCGTGATACTTTTAGCGATTACCACGGAGTTATTAAAAAGTGCCCCCAGAATTTCGATTGCGATTTATTAAACACATTAGATAGAGCACATTAAAATTACTGTATGTATAACATTATATATATACCTATACTCCACATTATTATAAGTAGTAACCTACTTAAATTTCATCAAACATATCTAATATATAAGCAGTAATAGATATTTTATGTGTTAAAATTTTAGCATTCATCATGGATATGACGAATAAATCAGTATTCAACAAAGTATTGTAACAAAGTATTCTTTGACAGCAGCACAAGAAATAGGCACATCAAGAAAATCCTTACATTTTCTTTACAATTTTGTTGTTCTAATTTTGCTAGTTGTCGATCTAGATAAGAACTATGCAAGAACAATGATGCTTCATAATTATTAAGAAGAACTTGTACTCTGTTTTGCTTTCTAGATATATGTATATGTATGGAATTATATTTATTCGAATCAGCGTGTTTGAAGTCAACATTGTATTTAGTAGTTCATTCTGTCTGTCTGTTAAAAATATACTTAATACCCTACTCTTGTAAAACTTTATTAATGTGGTATAAAAATAGTTATCATATAAAAGTCTATTAATACCTATATATCTATTCCAACATATACCTAACTATATACTCTAGCTACTATTCTATCTATATACTCTTAGCTACTTGTGTAAATATATAACATACATATAATAATAATGTCTTTATTGAACAAATAGTTTAAAAGACAAAGAATTATATAAACATTAAAAAAGTTGTTTGGTAGCGTTCAAAGCAGTTGAGTAAAATAAGGTTGTTTTTGCTTTTATCACTATGACCATTTTGGTACTAGTTTGTTAATTTAGTATATAATATTATCGATATATACTGGCATGACAATAGCATGACCGAATGCAAATTATAAAGATTTTAATATTACATTGATCTTATTTTTATAAGGTTTTTGTTTTCCAAATTACCTACAGTGTGCAAGCTTAAACAATATTAAAGCAAAAAAGTATCAGGATTTGAGTATAAAGTGTTACAATTATAAAGGAGAGTTTGGCAATGATTTTTTTTTGTAGGTCAAAATGAAGGTCATTTATTTCCACCTAACAGATTTTAGATTTCTAAAATTAAAAATGGCAAAATAGGTATTATACCATAACGCAATTAAAAAAGGCAAAGAACTATTACAGTCGTGATAATAAATACACTACAAAAATTAGACATCCTATAAAGTCAAAGCAGTGCGGAAGGGGGTTTACATATTGAAGAAAAATGCAGACAAACTATTCTATTACCCACCAACCATTGCCATCTGTTGTGCTGACCCATTAACACGGTGGTCTTTAATCTACACGTATTTGTCACACTACGTCTTAGCTCGCTGAGCTATCGTGCCAATATGATAATGAACACGATATTGATATCTTTTACACCTACACAAAAATATACTTGAGTACCTAATACCTATGAGAAAATATAAATATTGATGGGACTATATAGAAAATTAATAGTAAGTACGTATAAAAAAACCAACAGTTTCCCACAAATACCGTAAAATGCACTTTTCTCCTAAATTATCCTATTTATTTTTAACCGTTATTCCAGATATTTCGATTTATTCAAATAACATTCCCAGCAGAATAAAACGTTAAACATAACCTCATATATTTAGCTTTAATGAACTATTCATTTTTTAAATAATGTATGAGAAAACTTTCTTCGGGTATATAAATAATAAATCATCCCATTACACACTCAAATATATTAACAGCTATGTTACACATCTATAATATTTCACAATTTCTTTTCGCGTTCCAAATAAACAAAATTTGTGATAGAACATATCGAACTATTTGCGATATAAACTAGGCTAGGCATCTTTCATTTAAATTCCTGAAAGGTGCCCGGCAAATTCGCGCATGCGCTATTGAGACTCTGTGGCTTAGCCTCAAAATTTTAGGTTAACGTATTAAAATGTCAAGTTAACTATATAATTACCATGCTGTGTAATTACTAACTGGTACGTAGTTGCACAAAACACCAACAATATATTGTAATTTATAAAATTAAATAAAAGTATTATATAGGTACTAATAAATATTCTGTGCCATTGCCTTCCTAATGGCTTTATTTATATTTTTTGTAATATTTTATAAATTGACAAACATGTAAAAGTTCTGAAATTTGTAAACGGGGTACTGAGGTACTGTTTTCATCCTTTAAGTACTGAAATGAAATCGATACGAACGTACTGGATGGGTATTAATATTAATACCTCGGAACCGGGGTCGGAGGCTAGAGTACCTACCATAAAACACTGTATATAGTATACTGATATATGTATATGTATGTTACAAGGAACACTATTACACACACTATTCTATCCACAAACACGGATACAGATTCTACAGATACGATCTACTCTTCATTTACATCATCAATTCAAGGTAAATTCATTATATATTAGATATATGGATAAATTAGGTAAGTAACTCCAGTTGAACATTGAACCCTCCAAACTCCAAACATAAATCATCTTTTCATAAACCTCCATAATTCCATAAAACACTCTCATTAAAGCATCTACACGCACATTACATGTTGTGGCTTGGACAGGCCACAATCACACGCCCGAGTATGAACTTGGTCGCCGGCGTGGCATCGGAGCATCTTAGGGCAATGGAAATCAACTATAAATAATCAATACCACGACACGTCATCTTCGACATATATTTAATATTAGAACTCGGTGGTATACATGCACTGTTTAGTTCGAACTAACTAAGTTCGGTCACCTTAATGGTTAGTCAATGGTTTGGACTAACATGCGTCAAAATAGGTCCCTTTTACTTGTCTGTATACATGACAAGTTATTACCAACTGAAGATAACCATCAACTTTTGCTTTTGTGCCTTTTGTATCGTAACGTTTCACACCTAAAAGTTGGCAACGTCCAATTTTGTTCGAATTACAAGCGAGCTAAACGTTTATATGATTACATGACGTTTATATGACTAAAAGCGCAAGCGTATATAAAGGGTCCGCCAATAAGCGCGCTCGATCTTTAAAATGAAATAAAGCAAGTTGTGTGAGAGGTATAAATGAAATTTATTTTTTGTTTGAAAGAGTATTCGAAGGCATTATGTATGGAAAATAATATCGGTCAAATGTCCACCTCGGCTTCGCTGGGTGGCGCGCATACGAGAAGTCCAATTTTCAATGACTCTGGCGCACAAATCGGGCTGTATTTCATCGATGGCGTGGCGTATGTTGACTTTGAGGGCATCAGTGTTTTGTGGTTGGTTTGCGTAGACCTGTGATTTAAGAAAACCCCACAAGAAATAGTCTAGTGGGGTTAAATCGCACGATCTCGGTGGCCAGTTGATGTCGCCTCCGCGCGAGATAACCATTCCTCCGAAGCGCTCGTGCAGAAGATCCATTGTGGCGCGCGCTGTGTGGCTCGTAGCGCCGTCCTGCTGAAACCACATATCCTCGACATCCATATTGTCGATTTCATGCCAGAAAAAGTTCGTTATCATGGATCTGTATCGTTCGCCGTTTACCGTGATGGACACACCATCGTCGTTCTCGAAGAAATACGGCCCGATGATGCCTCCGGCCCAAAATCCACACCAAACAGTTACCTTTGCTGGGTGCATTGCGACCTGGTGGACCTCCTGTGGATTGTTCTCGGCCCAATAACGGCAATTCTGCTTGTTGACATTCCCATTTAACCAAAAATGTGCCTCATCGCTGAAGATGATTTTGCGACCAAAATCGGGGTCGACTTCCAACTGCTCTAAAGCCCAATCAGCGAAGATACGGCGCTGTCTATGGTCGTTTATTTTGAGCTCTTGTGTCAGCTGGATCTTGTACGGATGCATGCCCAAATCCAGATGCAAGATTCGGCGAAGTGATGTTTCCGAAAGGCGGAGTTCCTGTGCGCGACGTGAAATTGACTGTCGCGGATTTTCACGCACACTATCGCGCACAGCGGCGACATTCTGGGCAGATCGGACGTTTCGACGACGCGTCGGTGTTGGCTGATTGTTCACCGAACCGGTTGCCTCGAATTTGTTAATCAAATGACGGATAGTCGACTCAGCAGGACGATCAATTGCACCGTAAAATTGGCGGAGCGCGCGGAACGTTGCTCGAACCGATGAATGATTTTCGTAATAAGTTTTAACGATTTGCACATGTTGCTCGCGGCTGAATTGGTTCATGGTGATTTGTGAAGATACACTGAATAATAACAACTACGTTTGCCAACTCTACCACAAACAACATGGCCGCCATGAGCTGTCAAAGATCGAGCGTCCCTATTGGCGGACCCTTTATTTCGAGCTTAATCTAACCTTTTAGCAACCGCATACATGACCGGGACTTACCACTTACCAGTTCGAACCCACCTAGTTCGGACTAAACGGTGCATGTATACGTGGTAATTGCATAGAAATAATTGTCGGAGATGATATCGGTAATAAACATACATTTAAATATTTCACTTGCCGGCGAAACTCTCCTGTGAAACACTTTAGAAAAGTGGTAGATAATAGATTATACAGAAATCGACAACAAAAATTATTGTCAAATAAACAGGGGTCCTGATTCATATAAGTAACCGTACTCGTAGTTCGTGTTTTTATAGAGAAATATATCGGTGTTCTGTCAGAGCAAAGTTGTGGTTTTGTCATGGTTCTGTGTCACTGGCTATAATTTGTGGTTCTGTGTCGTTTCTGTAGTTCCATCACAGAATAGCTTTCTGTGTCGTAGTCCGTAGTCGTTTTACAATTCGTAGACGGTGGGCAGACAATCATGTCGTAGTGTCGTAGACATTCCTGTCAATACTTAATTTTTCCATATATGGTGGTGTTATTTTTTGATAGTGTGTTTGTGGAGATTTATCTATTGTTTACTGCACAGATAAGACATTTTGTGATTGTATATTCTAAAAATGGGAAGATCTAGATCTAGAAGCCGCTCTCCCAGAAAGCATCATAAAAGTAAACACCATAAACGAAGTAAATCAAGAGAAAGAAGTTCCAGTTGCCATAAGAGTTACAAGAATGCTGATCGAACTGAGAGAACTGAAAAAATTAAAGATAAAAGCATCAAAGCAAGGTATAAATTTGCAAATCGTAAATATATATGGTAGATGTTCCAAGATTTTTTTTTTCAGAAAACGTTCACATTCCATATCGTCAACATCAAGTAGTGAGGCTTCCATAGACTTAACCAAGAGTGACAGACATTTAACTAAGAAGCATAAAATGCGAAAAATGGATGAAGTAGAACGTTTAGCAGAAATGGAAAGGCAGAGGCGGCAAAGAGAAGCTGAACAACGGTTGATTGAAGAAGAGACGGCAAAAAGGATAGAAGAACTTGTAAAGAAACGTGTGGAGGAAGAACTAGAAAAAAGAAAAGATGAAATTGAAAGAGAAGTTACTAAGAGGGTTGAAGAAGCCAAGAGAATAATGGAAAAACAAATGATGGAAGATTTGGAACGAAGACGTGAAAAGCAGAAAGAAGAAGAGAAACGTAGAGAGGTAAGAAAAAAATTTTGCCCTCCGGCTGAAATTCTTTACCACTTTATTTAAACTATATTTATTATCTTTGTTATTTACATTGAATTTAAATAGAAATGTGTTATGTAAAAGTATGTCGTATTTGTTGATAATTCTACTCAACATATTGTATGTTTTTGTAAGTATGTTAGTAGCTTACAGGGACATAGTACCTTTTTCCCTGTTACCTTAGTTTTAGCACAGATTCTCATTTGGAAAAAGTGAACAATACAAAAGTGAAAACAATAAAGTTGAAAGTTAAAGATATACCTACTAACCGGTTCCAAAATTTTCAGTGATAAAAAGATAATATTAAGAATTTTCGATTTATAAATAAATTGTAATATTTATGACATCATACTTGGTCTTGTCATGGAATGTACCACTAAGAATATTTTAATTTATATATTTAAAGATAACATTTTGTTTTTTAAAAAAGTATCTTTTTATCATTGTTATATGTAGGCATTTATAGAGACTGTTCAAGAGATTAATTTATTATATGAACTTTTTTTTTTGAAAAATATATAATTTTCATTTATAGCTACTTTGCTTGTAAGCTACTATAGGTTTATAAGGGTCCAGTATATTTATGCTGATACTCAGTAGTTATATCACAAGACCAACTAACATAATCTAATATACATTGCCGATTGCCAAGACCTGTTATATTATCATGAATTACTGCCTATCGAATATATGAGTGTGCATTATTCAGTGTAATATGTCTTAGTTACATCTAGTCGTTGTAATACTTGGGAGTCAATCACCATTATATAAAAGAAAACTATTGTTTAAGCCCCGAAAGATCCAAAGGTGCATAACAAAAATTCCTGTCTGAAATTTTTTAGTATTAAAATGCAGCATTTTAATACTAAAAAATTTCAGACAGGAATTTTTGTTATGCACCTTTGTAATACTTGGGAGTCAATCACCATTATATAAAAGAAAACTATTGTTTAAGCCCCGAAAGATCCAAAGGTGCATAACAAAAATTCCTGTCTGAAATTTTTTAGTATTAAAATGCAGCATTTTTGAAAGAATTTGTGAATGAAATGTAACAGTCTCAATTTCACGGTAATGTCATACACACAGCTGAATACAGTTTCAGAAATCACACGACTATTTGAAATGAGCGTCGTTTTATCAAAAGGAAAATATGCTTTGCAAATTTAAAACTGAGTTTAAAACGTATAGAAAATATATTACTAAATTTTATATAGGTAGTGGGTAATGTTAAATAAAGATTTCACTTTAAATTTATGTTAGTGTTGTGATGACCGAATTTTCCTATCTTGCTCGCAAGAATGTTCAGAAGATTTGTAGGGACATTGGGTATTCAGATATTGTTAAAAAATTTTGGCATTATTCATTTATTTTCAAGCTTTTCATGGATTTATTTTCGTTTAATATCACTTGTTTTTTGGGAAGGTAAAAATGTATGCTCAAGAATTTGAGCTATTTTCGCAATCTCATTCTAAATAATTTTTGTCACCCTCATGAAAATTCTCCTAAAATACGCACTAGAAACTTTATTCTTGCATTTTCGGGGACTGTTCCTCAAAAATATGTGTTGGAGAATTTTGCATCTATACTTATGAATGAGTGCATTTTTAATATTATGAAAATTTTGTAGTTTTCAATTTTGTTAAGAAATTAATAATTTTTAATTTATATTGCAATAAAATTGTACAGGCTTGAAGTTCATCAAATTCAGGTACCTATGTAGTTGGCACGTTCAAAATTAAAGTAGTTCTGCATAATTGTGTCTTTTTGTAGTATGTATGCTTCATGTATGTCAGTGTGATAAGGAAATAATTATAGCATAAATAGAAACATATTTTATTAGTATATGGAGAAATACTGAATTATTCCTTGAACAGGCTATATAAATATCAGAAATTTTTCAGTGATTTAAATATTTCTTTGCTATTTAATGTTGTTTTGATGAACACTCTTGACTTGGGAACAAAAAATAAATAAACAAAATGGGTAGAATGTAGATAAAGCATCTACTTTTGTCCCGAAAAGTTATGTAATTAATATGCCAATAGCATGTAAGCTAAAGGGTCTTCATGAGTGTGAGCATAGTGAAGCAAAGGCGATTTTTGGCAGCCATAGCAGTGGAACAACTCGTCGCGGATCAGGTATTATCAAATCTTTTTTATGCACAACTCAAAATCATATAGAAATATTGCGGATTAGATATAACCCAGAGCAGCGACTGCAAATTATATTACCTATCTATTGTTTTAAATCATTTTCATTACTGCAGGGGTCAAGAAAGTTGATTATTTTGTATAATGTTTCACAATGTTTGCTAGTCATTAATATTTATTGAGATTGGTTTTATTTCCTTTTTAAATGCAACTAAAGTATTTGTTCACAATCTAACAATTAACGAACCTTGAACTTTCTTAAATATATCATAAATTTATATCTTATGTATGAAATAATGTGCTATGGTAGAATTCTTGATAGATTAATTATTATTAGTAAAACTTAGTAGTGTTTGCTGCG
>CAXKVY010002545.1:0-22324 GCA_964058915.1 Tetropium fuscum
TGTATATGTTTGGGTTATATGGTTCATTCAGAGAATGTTAGTATGAAAATATAAATCATATCGGCTGGCGTTAATATTTATAAATATTTAGGGACTGTGTGTGACTGTGTCACCGTGCCGCCGCCTGTCAGCAGTCATTGTATCAATCCTGATCGTGAAAGCTGCCTGGGTCACTTGGCACTTGGCAACACCGCTAGTGTTTAATAATTATTAATCTTATGAATATTAGTATTACCTGTAATATCAAAACTGTTCAGGTATAAGTAGTAATTCCGTTAATTTTATTTGCCCAAAAAATAGTATCTAACGTAGACAAAAATCATATTTTTTATACGGGGTGGTCACAAATTACAAAATCTCTAAAAATGTTTAGTTTTCGGGAAAACGCTATTATTTATAAAAGTTTTTGCTTGCCTAAAGTCGACAAAAATTATGTTTATTATACGGAGTGGTCAAAAATTACAACATCTTAAAATACGGTAAGTGTAAAGTTTATACTTTTTGATCACCACGTATAAAAAACTAATGATGGTTTTGCCACAATTATGTTTTTATACGGGGTGATCAAAAAAGTTTACTCTTACCAAATTTTAAGATTTTGTACTTCTTAACCACCCTCTATATACGACACAATTTTTGACAGAGCCATCATATTTTTAGGCAAACAAAAACTTTGTTAAAGAATAGCATTCATTCGAAAACAAAAAAAAATGAGACTGTAATTTTTGATCACCCCATGCTTCAAAAGATAACCCGTTTAAAACGACAAGACCTTCAGGGTCAAACGAAAACGGGTATTTTTTTAAGGACATAGTGCCAATATCTCAGACCATTATCAACGTCATTGGGCCATCAAAGAGAGAAAGCAATACTAACTATCTTTAAAATTGTTATCTACTTTATATTTCCAATTACAAACTAAATATTTTATGAGCCACAAATCACTGCAAACGCTAATTGATAGTATGTCTTATTTATATCAGTTGCATACTAAATATATCGTTAAAAAATTCACCTACTGATTTGTATCTAGTGGTTTGAATGTTCAAACACATAATTAATCAATAAAATTGGTTGGCGATATGTTAGTCGAGCGAAGTAAAAGTGTTTTGGTGTTGGTGGAAACTAAATCGAATGTGGAAAATTCCTAGTTTAAAATATATATTTACAATGTAAAAATATAATTTAAAATGTATATATTATATAGTTCAAAATATGAGCTACAATGTAAATATACAATATACAAGTACAATGTAAAAATATTTGGTTACAATGTAAAAATACAATTTACATAATAAAAGTATAATGTAATAATGCAAATTGCAATTTAAAAAAGAAAATTGTTATATATTTACGTTCGGAACAAATTACTATAGAATCTGTAGGTTATTTTAATTGTATAACCTTGGGGCTAAACTTAAATATAAATGGTAGTAAATCTAAAATATTGTAGGTACATTGTATTTTCATGACAAATTTAAAAGAAGCTTGTATTGTTACAAACCATGTGTAATTTTACCTTAATAAGTATTGGCAACAAGTTATCAGTGATGTTCAGAGTAAATTTACAAACAGTTATTACACTGTGGTTCTATTTGTTCATATTGTCAATCGATGAAAGCGTTACAGTCCTTTCTAGCATATCTCTAGCTGATTCATATATGCGAAATATATTACCGAGTTTACATTACTGACAGAATATTGGTACACTGATTGCACCTGATCACTGTTCTGCTTCTATTTGTTAATATTGTCAACCGGTGAAAGAGTTACCGTCCTTACCGAGCGTTGTAGTCTCCGAACAAAAATCACATCAGATGCAATTAGTGCAATACACTGATAAAATCGGTGAAAAAGTTACCGTCCTTACCGAGCATTGCAGTCCTGCTTCTATTTGTTCACATTGTTAATCGGTGGAAGAGTTACCGTCCTTACCGAGCGTTTCAGTCTCCGAACAAAAATCTCTAGCATATTCACTATTTCTAGCATATTCAATTTAACTTAGAGACAACTCATGCAATAACACTTATGGCATCCAATGAGTATTGTTATATTTGAATTTAAAATATAACTAAATTCTCTTAATCGAAATTTTTAAAAAACCACTTTCGCAGATTAAGTCAATTTTGTTTATAAGGAGGCATATATTATGATAAAACTAGCAACTGAGTTACATACAGTAAGTAAAGTAATCATAAGTAAAGTAACTGGCGGTAGCCCTGCGTACAATATTTTAGGCGAAAGTATTTCCAAATATGACAGTGAAGAGTTGTGAAATGCTATCTAATTATAAGCACTTTTCAATGGTTGCACTTATAAGTGGATATTGGTGGTAATGTGCATCAACTTTGAAAACATTTTCTTGCATAATATATGTTATTATCCAGCATATGCAATGAATTGATTGCGACACAATATTTACCGAAGAAGTGCAAATTAATGTTAAGGATAAAGTTCGATAGCTTAATGAAAGCGTTTCCTAACGCTCAGATCGTTATGCTTATTGGGTCATCTAGGTACTGGTATTCTATAGAAAACGACTTTATGTAGACAGAATAGTACTAAAAAGATGTAAAATCATCATATATTATTATAAGAACGTATATAATTATGCCACAATGCATCAATACTCAACTCATGAAATGTTTTATTTAAAAATCTGTAAATTATTTTAATAGTAGTTGTAACATTTACGAGTTTTATATTACTTTTTACTTACTGATCAAAATTATCATATTAAACACTTGCATATAATTATTGCAATATTTTAATAATATCGTCCTTGTGTTTGTTATCGCTATTGTGTAGATCTATTAATACCTTATTTTAAATGAACATTGAACATACCGTTGTATGCGGTTCTCATCATATTTTTTTTCGCATAATGACTGATAATGTGCTATTTTACTAAATACAAAATCGTTCATTTCACCGAATAAAAATGTCACTACTATACAGTGCGTTAGAAAAGTAACGGATAAATTCAATATTTCTTAAGACTGGCATTTCTATCTAAAATCCTCGTATACGTCGATTTTTATTTTTAATTCCGCTTATTTTGATGTTTAAACGAATTAATAAAAATTTAATCATAACTCACGAGTACACGAAAAAGCTTACCTTCTCAAATAAATACGCTAGCAAATAAATACTTTCATCAGTTGTTAGTGCGTTTATGGTCATCCTCCAATTACAAAATATTCCATATTCCTTCTCGTATTTCGCCTTTTACTAGAGCGACATTTACTATGTCTTGAGGACAATTTTCCAAATTGTTTTCAGAAGCAAGGCTCATTTTTATGCTCAATTTGTAATTTAAACTCGTAACTATATTTCGATTCACAAATATGAAACTTATCAACTGTTGTCATATAAATAAAGTGTCAGGTTCCTAGGTTACGGAAGGTAGGTACCTAGGTACCTGGGTAGGTATTATGAATTTTTGAAGTGAAAACTTCATTAGGCGCGCTCAGCACTTTTATTTTTGCGGGTGTTGAATGAGACTGGACTATGACTATGTAACGCTCCTTCGGGTAAAGTCGGCTCGAGTCGACTACTTATCATCAGTCGACAGAGCGAAACAGTAGAGAGAGTTTGTGGGTATTGAATGAGACTGGGCCGTCACGCGTCACGTTTGTCTATGTAACGCTCAGTCGAGTAAAGTCCACTCGTTGACTTAGCGAGAGAGATAAACTTAAATCTAAAGTATTTACAGCATATTTTAGCTTCCACTTCCATAGGCCTATTGTTTCATTCCTAGAATATAATAGCAGTGAAGAAGTCCGATCAGAGGAAAATTCCACAATATAAATCACAAATATTATTGTTTATTTTGTAACTGATATTACTTCATGGATACAGAGATAAGTATAAATAATTTTATATAACAATATCGATATTATATTTTGTTGATTCACCGAACTAATCCATTATATACATAATGTAATTATATAGGTTATATAACAGGCGTATTTTTGAAGTGAAAAGTGAAAACTTCTTTAGGCGCCTCAGCATTTTTATTTAAAATAATAATACCTGTTCAGAGAGAAAATAATATATCAGGTCGGGCGCAGTATTTGCTAACTATGAGTAGGTATTTTGAAGCAACATACAGTGGGGCCACATCTAGCGCCGGTTGCCTGAAGCATCTGTTGCCTGAAGCATCTGTTGCCTGAAGCATCTGAAGCATCGGTGTTGTGGTAATACGGGCGGACGATTACAGTATATATTTTAAAATTAGAAAATTAGAAGTTTTCACTTCTATCATTTCAATTCTATTTTTTTTAAAATTTCTAACTTTGTAATGCTTTTATATCTATGATTATTTACTTATAATGACTAACACAAAATGCGAAAAAATACTATAAAGAAACCTATTGAGAAAAGCAAGGCTCATATATCTTACTCAATAGCTGTATTTATATAGAAAACTTTGCTTTTCAAAACTTGTTGTTTAATATACTAATATGCTATTATATAACTGGAATATCTGGCAATATACAAATATATCCAAGAACCAGAAGGCGCTAGTAAATTAGGAACATTCGACATGTCTAGGAAATTTCCATGCCAATAAAAACAGCTTGCGACCTATCACTGAGGACATTTTTGCTTAGACAATTTGTGCACCGTGCATTTAATTTGTGCATAATTTTTTGAGGTTAAGTAGGAGGCTTCCTATTTTTCTCCCTGGAATGAATGTATCTATTATTTTTTAAGTTATTTGTTAATTATAAGTACTCTGTTAGTACACCGTTTGTACACTTGAATGTACACTGAACCGAATCAATTTAGAATTTCCCTCTCACTGCAGCCCGTCAGAAATGGCCGATATATACCCTTTTTCAAGCCATCATAAACGGAATCTCTTCGGGATAACAGAAGGGATGAGACCACCACCAGAGATGGGATAAAGGGGGCCAGAAGGCCAATCAGTAGTAGATTTTTCAATTGGAATATGGAGGAAATAAAAACAGTGGATTTAGCATTTCGGCAGATAATATGACATTCATTTACAGAGACAAGAGAACAACGACACGGAATGTAAAAAATATACCTCGTATTGATATATTTAAAGAATTATTTAGTAGTAAGTAGGGCAAGTTTATCTAAAATGGGATAGGTACTGTTGTAAGACGGGATACCCTAATTATTTTGTAGTACATGCAGCGCCATCTGTTATGCAATTGACTTAATACTTCCTCTCAGTGTATGAGTAACCTTCAGCAGTTTGAACAAAATCCTGACTGGTGCAACGCCGCTAGGCGAGTTTTAAGTTTTTAACGTATTTCTTTTAAAAAAAATACATCTACAAACATAAGCATTTTGCGATAATTTTTTTTATCAGTTGCTAGGACATAAATGACCAGTTAACGTATGAAATTTTAAGGTTATATTCTTATATCGAAAACATACAGGCATTGTTTGTTTACATGTTGATGTGTTGTTAAAATGGGACGCGTCATATGCTTCTACGGGATGTGCAATTACGATGATTTTGCCATGTGAAGTCGAGTTTCTAACCAGCAAACCTGGTGACCAGTGGATTCGGTGCACTTCCTGCCAGAGATGGGTCCACGAAGCTTGCGGTGTATCAGATAACGAGGCCAGTTATTTCATTTGTGGACCTGTGGACCTGTGCTTGGAGATATAATTCCATTTTAGAAACACTACTGATCTCGTTTTAGATATAGGTACATGTTCCGAAAATGGGAAATTTGACTATCACAATAAAAAAATATGTTGTTCTATGTTTAATACTTTCATATGTTAGGTTTATTTTTTGAATAAAGTTATGTTTGGTTTATCCATACTGAAGGTTGTCCGTCATTTTGTACTTAAACTTTTTTTTAAACCAGGTCCAAACCTTAAGTATCCCATTTTAGGTAAACTTCCCCTCCTGATTAGTAAATAAGTAAAGAATTACTCATGAAAATGGAATAGAAAGAGTTCTGCTAACATATATTTTAATGGAGTTTTTTTATTGCGACTACGGATACGTCATATTATTACTACTATTTAACTTTATGATGGTCATTTATACAAAGGCATATATCATATTTGTGACCAAATTTATAGTACCTATCCAATATTTTTTCAATCCAAGCAATAAATAATAAATACAATGCAAAAATGTTGACAAATTCAAGGAAGCATGCAAAAATAGATCTTACAAAATACAACTGATAAATAACAAACAAACTAATGACTCGTGAGGTAAACGACTTATGTTAATCCGATAATAAGTAGACTGGTATCTGATTAAAAAAACAAAGGTGCCCACTGAGAATATGAATACAGAGAAATAATATTGAGCACAGCAACCCTAAAACAAGTATAAGAAGAAATGATTAAATGGCTTAGAGATACCTAATATATATCGTGTTATATAGTACCACTATTATTGTTACTTAACTAAAATATTGCATGAAAATACCATTCGTATTTTGCATAACAGCTTGTAAATGATGCAGTTTTGATGTCTAATATGGGAAGGTCAAATTTCTCCGAAATTAACGCCAACTAATGCGTTCGTATGGGTTCTTCCATTGATCGGAGATAGCTCTTGAAGAACTTTCACTATTATTCTCTTTCCGGTATGAATATAATAATTTAAATAATCCATTATGCCATACCCAACATGACCTAAGTAACCTGAGACGATGATAGTTATGTACACGTTAGAATTATTCAAGTAATTCTCATCTGAACAAACTGTCAATGAATAAACAAAAAGTTTTTAGTCATCTGAGTTGGTATTTTAGGAAGTGGATCTGTACTTGCGATGCCGATGTTCAAAAATCATCTAAAAGCCATTTGTAAAGGAAGAGATATATAGCACAGAGTGACGACATTGTTTCATATAGGTCATATTTTTCTTAGTATACAAAATTTCTGTACCCCAAAAATATATTTAGATCAGATTAATTGTAGACACTTGATCTAAGATCGGATAGAAAAAAAATAGATGCATATTGAAAAGGGACTGACCCAGGGATCAGTGCTGGGACTTTTACTTTTCCTGGTCAACATAAATGACTCTCCAAAATTATTAGCGCTGTAACAAAGTTATGTCCTTGTTCTATCCAATGCTATTCCGTTACATGGAATAAATGTAATCCTGTTAATCCTGAAATATACAAACAAAAGGCTAAACAGCTGGTTTTTGCAGGGTTAATCGAGAATTGTCTTCTGAGTTTCCAACCAAAAAATCGCAGTCTGACACCTACGCAAGCTTTACTACTTTAGCGCAATAGGGGTGGCCTCATTATTTTGGGGCTGTTTTTGGGGGCTACTTGTACTTAATAGAAGTCACACGGCTTTTCCAGAGTGTTTATTTTTGAAATATTTAAGCATTTTTAATAGTGTTGTTCAAACGAAATTTTGAGGTACCTACGACAATTGAAACAAATGGGATGCCATATCTGTGGTGTGTATTTATATAATTATACATTTAACGATTTGTAAAAGCAAACACATTATGCCACTATGTGTATTTATATATTATATAGGTAGGAAGGATTAAATAAATATGGTGGTTGTTTTCCCATATATGGGGCGTGGGACCGTAAAAAAATTACCAAAAAATTTAATTGTGCAAAGTTGTAGAGAATATTATTATGTACAGGTTGGAAATTTTTTTTTAAAAAAATAACCCACCCCTATTTCAACACCCTACAAGGGGTGTGGAGTGTGACTTTTGGTTGGATACTCCGTCACCCCTGAAAAATCAGCTTGCCGGGCGAAGGTTTTTTGAAAAATTATATTTTTCTTGAACTATAAAGTGACACTTTCTGTTAAATCACATCAAAATGAACTGAAGCAGTTTCAAGGTAACACGTTTTCATGCGTTGAATATTGCATAAATTTTAATGCACTTATTATATTACTACATATAATAATTATAATAATCGATAATTTTCGTGATAATTCACTTGATTTTATCTGTGGCACAGAGCTCAATCTTAATATAAATTAAGATTTAACCACCAATTAAAGACACACTTGCGGATGAACATTATTTTTATTGTGGATTCTAAAAGTGATGGCTACAAAGTCTGGTAGTGTTGTGGTGAGTGATTTTTTGAAGCTGTGTATATATTAATAGAATATATACCGCATGTGGGATATATATTTTATATTTATGGAGGCTATTATGTTCGCGGTAAAAATATCTCCAACGCAAATATATTTAAGTCCCGCTCACCTGCATACTTTGTTGCAATGTCTTGCGTTGTGGGATAGTCGTTTTGCATTTTTTTCAAAATCAATTAACAACCAATATAGGAACTAGTCACGGGGACTGACTGAACTAGAACTTTTCAATCTCGCCTTGATAATAAAGGTCAAACATGCAGAGTATGTTCTGGTAGCACGTAATTGTTCGGAAATTTGCTGATTTTGTAATATTGGGTTTACAAAAAAAAGAGAAAAGTTGTATTGAACAATAAATATCTATTTTGCAGTCATGAATTTGCATATTATGTTTAACTGCCTTATATGTTTATAAGCGTATGTGGATATTTTTTGTTTATTAAATGTTTAGTAATGGGTGAGAGGTTTATTAGTTTTTATAAACGATGGAAAATTTAGACCTAATGACATGTGTTTAGCAATCGATTTCAGTAATAAATTTATGGCTAGTGCAAGAAGAATTAAATGTGTAGCAATTACCAGAATTGCAGAGTTTATTTTAGTGGAAAGCAGCAACTGCATTATTTATTGGTTTAATGTTAATTATGTCGTGGCGTTGTTGTTGCCTACGGAATATTGTTCAAATGCTTGCATTTGTTATGTGGTCCATCTCTGGGTGAAGCAATAAGCCATACTATTTTTATGCATTTATGTAAACCTATAGTTGGGAATTAGCACCCCGAAATTCGATCACTCGAAATATACTTTAAAAAAAAATGTAGAATGAGTAGAATGACCTTGCGGATGCAACCCCGGAGGGATCAAAAAATTAATAATTGCATAAAAGAATAAAAAAATATGTTTCCATTATTTTCAATTATAGTAAAAAAACTATTTTTTGTGTTGACCTTGCTATTGTGACGCCATTTTTAATATTTAAAAACAAATGCACCAGTGAAAATCCGAATTAATCATTATATATTTCAACGGTATGTGCAAAAAAATCATTTTTTTAATAAAGAATTTGTAAGATTGTTGACATTGAGGCGCGGTACCAAAACTGAGGTGAAGATTTCAGCATCGCAAAAATTTTTGAACGATTGAAGATAGATATATGATTAAGCGACGAAAAATGTGCTCAAAGGAGTGGAAAAGTTTTTGCTGAAAAGAAATTTTCACAAGTGGTAAAGGTTTCCGAGACAGGATTTTTTTGTGTAACGCCGATGCGCGCTGAGCGCAGCCGTTTCAACGGACACCTACTTTATTACGCCTTGTCCGGGGGGCGCGGCGTAATAAAGTATAGGAGGACCAAAAGTCTACTTGATACTAAATGGTGTACATATAAATAAGCCTAATCCTAATTGAAAAAAGTTTTTTTGTATAACTTGTCGAACAACGCCATAATAATTATGCAAGGAACGACAGCTTATTTTCACACGTCGACATCGTCGATAAGACAAGGTATACATTTTAGTAACATATTTGGTACTTGCTTTGTAAATTTGATTAATATGTTGATTAACATGAGGAGTTTGGAAAGCTTCTCGCTAACTAAAATGTTCATGTTTTTTTTAAATTCCAGCTTGGTGCAAAATTATATTTACATTTTGAGCAGTTTGTTCTTTACAGACATTAATAATAGCAGCTTCAGATACAAAGGAATAACGTGAATCTGAATGTGAGTCTCTCGTTGATTCTGTTTCATCATAGTTTGATAAGAAGTTGGGTCTTCGGCTGTGGGTTTTTTTTATTAATTTCCAATTGATTTAAAAAGACTTGTATGTAATATTTGGAAATATATGGCTATAACACGACCTATGATATTTCGCATCGTGCGCTAACAAATCGTCTTACCCGGTCAACTTTGAAACCATTCCCATATCGTTCCTCTCCGCTTTGATTATTTTTTCATAAGTTCTTTTCCCTGTGCCCATAAGAGATAAAGAAAAATTGGCCATAGACAGTAGTATATAAACACTTTTTATAATTTGTTATTAGATATGAGTAACGCTATCAATTTCCGTATTTATATTATAAGTGTATTTGGTCCCAATATAAGTCAACAACCAATATCTTAGACGTAGACTATAGGTACTTACTACCTAACCCAACAAACATTCATCAGAATAGTTAAGAACTAGTCTTACGTATTAAAATACTAAAATAATGTTACTGGTACCGACCAAACATTTTAATAATTTAAAATGTTTAACATAGTAACATAATGTTTAACAAATAATATCATTTTTTTTGCACTTACGAATTTAATGGACGCCTCCGAAGTTGCATCCGCCAGGTCATTTCCACATTTTACATATTTTCTTAAAAGCATATCTCGAGTGCACAGTTCGATGTTTTAGAAATGTCTTTTCGACCTTCTGATCCCTGACTACTACATATTGCTTCGAATGAGAAAATCCAGTGTGTATAAAAATAGAAGCTTTAGCAGTGTGATCAAGAGCGGGAATATCTCGATCTCAACTGAAATTCATGTTACGATATTGAGGTAAAAAGTTTTTCTATATATATTGCCAAAATAATTCGTTTTATGCACGATTGCATAAACTTATGGTTAAACAAAGAATACCAAATGAATCCATAGAGTCCATCAAGTTGTCCTTAATTTTTGTTTGGTTGCAGGTTTCTTCAGCTCTCCTTAGTTTCCTAAGTATCTGTTACACTAGGCACCTCTAAAAATTTTTTTTAAATTTTATGTTGGACACACCGGTGAAATTTGGACATATCGCTATCTTGTGGTAGCTATGGTTAATATTAACCTCAGTTTTTTATTATATTTGTCGTTTGTCAATTTGAAATTTTTGCGAGATTTTCGATATTTTGTGAAAAAAGTGTCTTAATTGTTTTTCACGATAAAAGAAGAGAAAAAACGATTTCTTACTATAGGCATTTCATTCTCGGTTTCTATTAAGTAATTTAGCTCATTTAAATTTATATTTCTCTGGGGGTGGTGTTTCCGGCTCAATCATTTGTCTGGCCATATTGTGCAGCACTGTTGCAATTATTTCTACAAGTTCCAAGTCGTCTAATCCTCTATTATCACTATATATACCTATTATAGGTAATCCTGAACCAATTAAAAATTGTTAATTGCACAAATGAATAAATAACTCACAAAACGATAAAACAAACCTAAAAACATCAAATTAATCAAATCTGTCCCCCCTTGTGCGCCACTGAGCCAACAATGAGAATCTGGGAAAAGCAATGATACGCCTCTGACGTGTCGCAACGAAGTCTCCTTTTTAAACCGCTCAGTTACATAAGACAAAATATAGCGTAATCTAAAACTTCTCCCTTTACTTACCAGTCAAATACAAACTTTCCAAACTATCACACACTCAAGAGTTAACCGGATTTTGTAAGAAAATCGCTCGGAAAACTGACCGTCAACGCACACACACAATTTCCATTTCCTTTACGTACGGATTCCGCTGCAGACTAGTCGCCACTCTCTCTTTTGTTCAATGTCATCTAGATGCATTGCCTAACTTTCTTCGGACTTGCTTTAAATTATTTGTATCATTGGCTGAGGGCAATCAATTGTTTCGGTGACTATATCAGTGTTGGAAGAAAGCCACATTTTTTTCCCTTCTCATATGGCATGTATACCATGTCATGTGTTTGGAATTGTAATACATATATATATATATATATATATATATATATATATATATATATATATATATATATATATATATATATATATATGTATATATATATATATATATATATATATATATATATATATATATATATATATATATATATATATATATATATATATATATATATATATATATATATACAGGGTGAGTCAGTTTTTTGTAGACAAACTTTAACAGGGGATAGAACGCACGTTTTTAAAAAGAAAAGTGCCTATACATATATGGCCGATCTAGCTTCCTAAGGAAGATACAAGGTGTTAAAGTTTCATTTTTTTTTACATTAATGTGTAATATTTTCTGAACGGAATGATATATTCACTAAATATTTTACACATATCTTAACCTGCATAGGATCAACATGTTGTATTGTTCCTGTCGAAAATACTATAGTGGATGTTACTTTTTTCGGGTACTTCGACTATTCTGCATAATAGAACTTTTTTTTCGTACGCCACTGACATTATCTGATACATATTTCTAAAATAACGGCCCCTTTGTAACAATTTTGATCTCTTGTAATTTTGCTCTAACTACGACAGTTTTAGAGATATTGGCCGTTGTTTCTCTGACAGTGTAATGTCGTTATTATATTTTTTTTCTCGAATTTTCTTTATGACTTATAAACGAACGCTTAGATTTTTTCATGTTTGGGGGATAATGCCTATTAATTAAGGCGTATAAAACAAGCGGTAAGAATGTTCAAAAACTTGCACAGTGGCGGGGTGGAAGGGGTGCTCCGCCCCTTTCGTAAACAGAACATCTACGCCAAAGACTATTTAAAAAAAAACTGTTATTTTCATTATCTACATACAGTTTAACAAAAATAATGTCCCTTCTTCTGTTTCGAAATTCCTGTGCGGTTCCTAGTTATTTTGATTTTTAGTGTTTGATGTGGTACTAAATTAAGTAATTTATTTATTAGCAATAATAATTATCGGCTAAATATTTAATTCTTTCAACGAAACCTACCTAAATATGGTTAAATATGTTAAGGATTCTAAAAAGCCGAAATCTCTTATTCTTTATCTTTTTCCAATGTAGTCAAAATAAATATTTGTTATATCAAGCCTTACTCAAATACAATACTTTTATATGTTGAAATCTGTTAAATTACAAATGTACTTACAATACAATAGATTATTGTGCAGTTGCCAAAAGTCTTAAAAATTTCCTTTAAGTTTTATTAAACTTGTGCATGTACCAATTTCTGTTTCAATTTTTGTTGTTGTTTGCTAAATAATTTCCATTTAAAACTAGCGTATTTGTAACTGTACGTAATAATTGCAACAAAATATTATACTCCTTGGAAAACAAGTATGCATTATGTCATATTTTGAAACGACAGTTTGACGTATTACAAGTTTATCTACAAACAATTTTGCTTCATCTTGAATATTTTCACTGATATTAATTATTATTTTTAAGATTAAAAAGTTATTTTATGTGATTTGCCAGATTTTAATTAGTGTAACATGCCGTTTACATTTACAAATAGCGAACAAGCCGACATTCATTTTATTTATGGGTTCGCAAATGGGAATTCAAGATACGCAGCTATAAGGGAGTATCGAAGAAGATTTCGAAATAGACGACAACCTCATCATTCCGTTTTTGTGAGTATCCACCGTCGATTTGTTAACCAGGGTTTGAAAAATGTACCCGGGGGCCGACAGAACAACCGTGGACGAGATAGAGACCGTATATTGCGGGAATTTAATAGGAACCCAACGACAAGTACTCGACGTGCTGCTATTGCTCTTGGTATTTCCCAAAGTAAAATTTCCCGGGTTTTAAAACGGGATCACAGACGCCCATATCATTTTCAACCTGTTCAAGGTTTATGTCCAGGTGACGCTGAACGAAGACTTACTTATTGTAGGTGGGTTCTTAACTCCATTCCAAATAATAGGGATTTCTTATCCAATATACTGTGGACTGATGAATCTTGTTTTACTCGTCGTGGTATAGTAAATTTTCACAATCTGCATGTATGGGCACATGAAAACCCACATGCCATTCGACCACGAAATTTTCAACATGAATTTAGTACAAATGTCTGGATTGGAATTTACGGCAACCACGTGTTTGGACCTTATTTCTTGCCACAACGTGTAAATTCAGAAAATTTCCTACAATTTTTAGAAGAACACCATGGTAATATATGGGAAGTCATTCCTTTGAATTTAAGAAGACAGTCTTGGATTCAACTTGATGGGTGCCCGGCCCATTATGGCAGAAATGTAAGAAATTGGCTAAACAATAACTATCCAGGGAGGTGGATAGGTCGTGGAGGTCCAGTGGCGTGGCCTCCCAGATCCCCCGATTTAACACCACTTGACTTTTTTGTGTGGGGATTCATTAAGGAAATAGTGTATACCACTCCGGTTAATACACTTGAGGAACTTCAAAATCGCATTAGAGATGCTTGCAATGAAATAAGGGTGCATCATTTAGTTAACTTAAGACGTTCTATGATACGTCGCAGTGAAATGTGTATTGAGAAGAACGGTTTACATTTTGAACAAAGTATCTAATTTTATGTATGTAGGTACTAGTGTTATTGTTATTAATTCTTGTAATTGTTATTTATAAATCATTATTGCTAACAATTGTTATTTATTCCACAATTATTATTGTTAATTAAATATTGCTATAAATTCAAAAATGTTTATATCTCCATAAACATTAACATCAATGTTCATCTAATGTTTTTTTTTGTAATTGTTTTGTAATTACTTGGAAAGAGATAAAGAGATTTCGGCTTTTTAGAATCCTTAACAAACCATATTTAGGTAGGTTTCGTTGAAAGAATTAAATATTTAGCCGATAATTATTATTGCTAATAAATAAATTACTTAATTTAGTACCACATCAAACACTATAAATCAAAATAACTAGGAAACGCACAGGAATTTCGAAACAGAAGAAGGGACATTATTTTTGTTAAACTGTATGTAGATAATGAAAATAACATTTTTTTTTAAATAGTCTTTGGCGTAGAAGTTCTATTAACGAAAGGGGTGGACCACCCCTTCCACCCCGCCACTGTGCAAGTTTTTGAACATTCTTACCGCTTGTTTTATGCGCCTTAATTAATAGGCATTATCCCCCAAACATGAAAAAATCTAAGCGTTCGTTTATAAGTCATAAAGAAATTTCGAGAAAAAAAAATTATAATAACGACATTACACTGTCAGAGAAACAACGGCCAATATCTCGAAAACTGTCATAGTTAAAGCAAAATTACAAGAGATCAAAATTGTCAAAAAATATATGTATATATATGTATATATGTATATATATATATATATATATATATATATATATATATATATATATATATATATATATATATATATATATATATATATATATATATATATATATATATATATATATATATATATATATATATATTTTGTGAAAAGTAATCTTGGGTTTGTAGCATTTCATTACATAGAAATAAGCAACTAGACGAATAAGAAAGAAAACACACTTACCAGTACTATATCTGGACACACATACGGAAATGAATCACTATGCATATGAAAACGAATCACTTAGAAGTTGTACAAGTTCTTTCACCTTTCTTGAGGATCTTCAGAGCAGTATACGATTTATTTCATTGATCATTCATACTTGAATTTAAATTACCAATACACCAACACTTGCAGTGACATTTTATGACATTAGTTTTTGACGGAACTCATTCTTAGAATACACAAACCTAGTCTACTATTTATATTTGTTCTATTTGAACATATTATATATAAAAGCATTAGGCATACAGTTATCCAGAAGATGTTAAACTTTAAAATGCATAAAATCTTGTTGAACCTATTGATTCAAACCACACATTTCCGTATGTGTGTCCAGATATAGTACTGGTAAGTGTGTTTTCTTTCTTATTCGTCTAGTTGCTTATTTCTATGTAATGAAATGCTACAAACCCAAGATTACTTTTCACAAAATAAATATGAATAGCAAAGAATTTCAAAGCTAATATATATATATATATATATATATATATATATATATATATATATATATATATATATATATATATATATATATATATATATATTATATATATATATTATATAATATATATTATATATATATTATATATATATTATATATATATATATATATATATATTATATATATATATATATATTATATATATATATATATATATATATATATATATATATATATATATATATATATATATATATATATATATATATATATATATATATATATATATATATATATATATATATATATATATATATATATATATATATATATATATATATATATATATATATATATATATATATATATATATATATGTATATATATATATATATATATATATATATATATATATATATATATATATATATATATATATATATATATATATATATATATATATATATATAAGAAAAAAATTTAAAAGAAAACGGGGAAAATAAAAAATAACATTTTTGAGAAAGTAAAGTGGTAAATGGTATAGTTTGAGATAAACATATGAAATTTAAAATACCAATATTACTTGTAGCAATGAAAAACAAATATTTCTCTGAGGTTGAGTGAGAACAAGTTTTGGCTGGCTGGAACTGCGCCTATTCTATAAATTGTATATATATATATATATATATATATATATATATATATATATATATATATATATATATATATATATATATATATATGAGAGCCAAACTTTCTCATTTTTCGTTAATAAATTTCCCACTGGTAGGACAGATATTTCATTAAAGTTTTACGGCAAGTTACTCTCGGTTTAAATCCAACAATTGAATTATTTTAAGTAGCTGATATGCCTCAGTTTTAGGCCAGAAGATGACCGAAATGAGGTGTTTTGATTTTTTTTTACAAATTCACTCATCAAGTTTAAAGTATATGGTTTACTATTCTCCGAAGGCTATTACGTACTATTTTTGACAAAGCGCCATGTAGAAAGTATTTTTAAATTTCCTGTATTGATTTAATTACGAACTAGACATAGTATGAAGGAATACCTTTTAACTTATTCAGTGAAAGGTAAATATTGTAAAAAATTCCGTTGATCTGCAAACTCTTACTTCTACTAAAATGTAACATCCTCGACCGCTACTACTTGCATATGAGCAAGTAGTATATCCGGGTTGATTATAACTTCTGAATATAAAAAAATAATTAGATACTTGATAATGAACTTTATTTGGATCATAATAGAGTATTATCTCAATGTTTCGTACAAACGGTAGTTCAGAAACAGTCAATGTCAAAACAATGGTGAATGTTACCGCAAAAATTTAAAAATCTACAGAGCAAGGTCAGTAACAACGCTAACGTTTCCTTAGGTATTACTTGCAGAAATGTAACAAATAAGACAAGTTATTTACTAGATCGAGTTAATTTATTAAACGCCTTATATCGATAACATATATTGAATCGGAATTATTGTTCTAGCAGCTACGTCATCCTCCATACCTTTTAGTTAGGAGCCTAGGAACATAATATAAATGAGTAAATATTTTCTGTAAAATATTTTTACGGGCCACCTAGATTACCTTTCCTAGATTACCTTGCTCTCCGCGTCGTCTTAATTCCTAACGCTTTGATGACGATGATGATGAGGACGACACCACAGACGTTATCAGCGAAAATATTATTTGGAAAATATTGGAGCCACCCTGAAAAACACATCAGTATTAATTATAGTAATAAAGTTCTTGTCTTGCATTGATGTAATTTTTAATGGCTGGAGTGCACTTTCTCTACTTGATAATTAACTTACATTCAACCCATGTTTATAATTGAGTAAATACTTGAAGGTATGGCTAATCATCATAAAAGTGCAATTACGTGTAATTATTTTGACCAAATTGCCACCGATTTGAAACATGACATTTTCAATTTCACTTATTGTAATAATATGAGGGATGGGTGCACCCGAAGGTTTTTTATATTGATGTTAGGGCTTACATTCCAGTAAAATTCGTATTTCATTCGGAGCAAATTTGTAACTTAAGGAGCCCTTCATATTTTGAGCCGCCATTTTGAAATTTGCCACTTTTTGTTTAAACAGTATACTTTTCTACAATAAACAATGATCAGTAATGGCTCTATAAAGACCAAGAGATATCTCAAAGTTTATACACAAAAATAACAAACGCTGGTAGCTTCTGGTCATTTGCTCAGAGACAGTGAAATTTTCAGTGACCAATTAAATGAGCAAGATATCATTCGAACCTCTAAAATAATAAGATATAATAAATAGATATAAGAAATAATAAGATAAATTGAGAGCTGGGGTGGGTGGCGGTCCAAGTTTTCTGGTGACAGATCGTTCGTGGGGTTAAGCACCTCCTACATATATTTAACTTGTAGCTTTCAGCTCACATATTTTATGGGGTTTAGAAGACTGCTGTTGTATGTCCGGTTCTTAAGAAATGTATCTTAATTCCTTGCAACTTTCCTAAACATTTATAAATTTCCTTATATAGTTACATTTGTCCGAAATTTAAAACACTTGTATCTCCTGACCAATATGGCTTCGTGGAAAAAAGGTCATGTGTAACAAAGTTTGCTTGCTTAAGTCAGTACTTCAGTGAGTCTCTGATAAGCAGATCCATTTGATATTATTTACTTTGAGTTTCAAAACACATTCAACAAATTGTTCATTATGTTCTGCTGTCGAAACATGATTGCATCGGTTTTTCACAGGGATTATTAAATTTTTTTATTCATATTTATCTGGTCACCCAATTTGTTGAGTACGTTGGTGTTAAATTTTGAACATATGTTATTAAATACAGGCGTTCCCCAAGGCTCCAATCTGGGACCGCTCTAATTCTTAATATTTATAAACGACTTAGTAATTAAATGTCCCAAATACCTTTTAGCAGATGATTTATTATTTATTAATTAATCATTGATTACCTAGTATACTATTATTAAGAACTAATAATGAATAAAGCGACTTTAAACGCTGAATATACTGGCTGAGTTTCTGGACATATATTTACTATTATCTTGATATTTTCGAACACTTTGTATTTCTTGTTATATGACTTTCTGCATTGTTCGATGTTATGAAGTTGATCTTGTCGAACATTTAAGACCCAATCATGTCAAAAGCCAATTCTTTGACTATTTACTACGTTTTTATGAAGGAAACAGACGCATATAGGTAGCAGTATTGTACTGAATTGAACCATGCGCTTTTTTCAAAAAGTTTACAGTTGAGATGTGTTCCTTAAAGAAAAGTTACTCATGCTGACGTCGTATGACGTCATTTTGGTTTAATTTATCTTTGTAATAATTGCTTTTGTCTAGAAAATTTGCGATCTTTAGGGTATGTATAGTTTGACATGAACGTTAATGGAGATTTGACGTATGTCATTTTTAATAACTGGATTCAAATAGATTGAAACTCGATTTCAAACTGCTTCATGTAAATACTTACCCCTCCATCTGATCCGCCGCCGCCGCTGCTTGAAGCGAGGACGGTTTTTATAAGGCCTGACAAAAATCCGCCTAAATCCAACCCTTGCGCTGCCATACTCGCGTCTGTATCAGGAGGCTAAAATTTAACAACATTTAGTTGCACGTCGTGGGATTATCTCGATTCATTTCTTGGTCGCCGAACAAGTTCTTGACCAATCGCCATATGTGCAGTGTGCCACTTATTAGTAAAAACCGTGCATAGTGCAAGTATATACATTTCACTTTTTGTTACCGGTCCACTCAAGGCTGGTAGGACTCCAGTTAGAATTTTTCCAGAGAGAATGCCAGCTCCTTTCTAGAATAAAAAGAAATGTGATGTTATCATCAGTATGGGATGGCTTCCATGGTTGCATAATCATGTAATATGATCTATTTTAAATGGCATTATGTTACTCTGAAATAAGGGTTTCAGATGATAAGGTTAGGTTACCTTTCTCTAAAAATCCTTTCTCTACCTTCAAGGCGTAGCATTTATGAAAACAAACTAGAATCATTATATTTCAGCGGAAATTTTTAAAACAGTCGATAACAAACTACATGTCATCAGTGACAATAGAACACAGTATCAACAGTGGCAATACTTACAGCACCAGGCGGGTTAGTAACTCCATTAATGAGGGCACCTAGGAGACCGCCAACGAAGGCCCCTATGTCCGAACCACCCCCTTCATCCCCGCCTCCCTGAAGATAATTTAAAATTATAGAAACTAAATTATCTATGGTACTATCTTTCTATGGTACTTAAATCAATTGTTTTTACTACAAATTAACTTGAGTCACTTCTGAGTGAAAAACAAATGCCTTACTCCCAAGAAACCCCTCAGCAAATCTGTCAGTCCGCGGAAGTCGTAGAAGCCATCTGGATTTTGCTAAAAAAGTAAATATAATAGCGATAAAGTTGAACAATACTTGATGTTGTCCGTATTTTACCGTGCTCAAACTACCTAAAAGTCCCACTATGGCATCCAAGTCTATTCCACCATCCGGCTGCAAAATAAATATTACTGGTAATGACCATGCGTATATATCTACAAAATACTTACCGTACTAAGACCCCCTAAAAATGTGGTCAACAGTACAGTTACCATATTATTATCCTCTTCACTATCGTCCTCTTCCTGGCTTTCAAACTCAGGGTCATTTTTCGTGTCATTAGATTGCTGCCTGGGAATTCTACTGGAATCGTTTGCTTCCACAAAATTCAGCTCCATATTCGTTTGGTTGGCATGAGTAATATTACCAGGTGATTCGGTTATATTTGGCAATAATGTCACCGTTTCAGCCGACAATGTAGACCCTTCCTGAAAAATAAAGTTATGATTTTAGATTTTTCATACCGCGTGTTTGCTGAAAATTCCGAATACTCATAAGTTATGATAGTTAGTTGCGTTAAACATTTTATGTTCATACCAAACAATGACAAATTTATGTCGACATGTCGATGTAATCTAAATTACCGGCGCATATTTTATGGCGCGTGGGGTCAGGGGGTCGGCGTCAAATTTGTTTGAAAATTGTCGTACCTACAATTTATTATAATTCAGTTACGAAAATTACGGCGCTGTTGAAACAAATTAGCAGTTAAAAGCTTACAACAATTTATTATGTCAACTTAATATCATAATTACGATTTTTTCAGGAGCACGTTAATCGCTTAGAGGTGCTAATTTAATTGAGAAATATAGCTCGTATCAGTGATGTAACGTAAGTGCGCTTTAAATTAATTATTTTATTTCTTAATTTGGTTGTATTAATTGCTGCTGTGTTGACATTTCTCGAGTGTTAGTCTCAAGTCGTAGGACAGTTTCGTTTTTAATATAAAAAAAATAGTTCTTGAATAATATAAGGTATATAATATTATAATATAACGAAAATATAAGATCGCATTCCTACCGCTCCATGTCACTACCATTCTGCTACTTCTCTGTCATCGCACTGAATTGGTACCATTTGGCAGGGCTGTTTGGTTCATTGAAATTCATATCTTTAGTAAATATAGTTACATATTGTTAGTAAGTTTGTAAAATACTGAATATTAGTTTTAAGTTAACCACGATAGTATGTAAACAGTTCTAAACATTTAAATATAATTATAAAAAACTTTACTGCGTTTCTTAATACTATGCACTTTGCCAATGTTTGCCTTCGGCTAGAATAATTATTGCGGTTGCGATATGAATGCAACCGATTGCAATATAGAAGGGGTTATGATGCCACCAAGTCATCGTACCTATCTGACATATCAGATGCCTACAATATCAGATGTAGAAACGCTACCCTCTCCTCGCTAACATATGATGAACTATGTTGCAGTCCGGTTGCAACCATGATACAATGTAGTGGTGGCAACGGCACAGGCAGTAGAGGAACGGGAACGGAATTCCCGTTCCTGTTCCCGTTTCCGAGTTTAACATCAGTGCATTAAAATAATATTTTAGACAATGACAGTATGCGTTAGAAATTATACTTTTACTGACGTTTGTAGGAAGTTTTTTTAACTTTGAAATTACTATAAAACGGGCCAATGAATTAATTTTATTATCAAATTTGTTACAAAATTTCACCATAACCCGCTATTAGCTACCTTTAAAAACTGTTCTAAAGCTATTAAAATAAAATGATACATTTGTACACATATAATTGTTCAATTAAGCCACAACTATTTAATTACAATGTTCCTAATACACTAAGCATCGGTATCACACTTATCGAAGGAAATAACTTATTAATAATTAATATAATTAAATATGAATTTAAATATGACCGCTCCAACCGAACCATGACTATGATTGTTCTTTGTTTAGAGTAAATAGAGATGTGGTTTTTGTTATGTAAGAATAATTAGCACGAAGGCGACTTATCATGGATTTATGAGAACTAATAACCTTCAAAGTACATTTACGTATGGTTTTTTAAAAAGTCTGTTCCGGATATAGGTTTTTTACACGGTCTGGTAGAATGAAAGGGTCTGCGGTAACACT
>CAXKVY010002546.1:0-20473 GCA_964058915.1 Tetropium fuscum
AACTGCTAATTTGTTTCAACAGCGCCGTAATTTTCGTAACTGAATTATAATAAATTGTAGGTACGACAATTTTCAAACAAATTTGACGCCGACCCCCTGACCCCACGCGCCATAAAATATGCGCCGGTAATTTAGATTACATCGACATGTCGACATAAATTTGTCATTGTTTGGTATGAACATAAAATGTTTAACGCAACTAACTATCATAACTTATGAGTATTCGGAATTTTCAGCAAACACGCGGTATGAAAAATCTAAAATCATAACTTTATTTTTCAGGAAGGGTCTACATTGTCGGCTGAAACGGTGACATTATTGCCAAATATAACCGAATCACCTGGTAATATTACTCATGCCAACCAAACGAATATGGAGCTGAATTTTGTGGAAGCAAACGATTCCAGTAGAATTCCCAGGCAGCAATCTAATGACACGAAAAATGACCCTGAGTTTGAAAGCCAGGAAGAGGACGATAGTGAAGAGGATAATAATATGGTAACTGTACTGTTGACCACATTTTTAGGGGGTCTTAGTACGGTAAGTATTTTGTAGATATATACGCATGGTCATTACCAGTAATATTTATTTTGCAGCCGGATGGTGGAATAGACTTGGATGCCATAGTGGGACTTTTAGGTAGTTTGAGCACGGTAAAATACGGACAACATCAAGTATTGTTCAACTTTATCGCTATTATATTTACTTTTTTAGCAAAATCCAGATGGCTTCTACGACTTCCGCGGACTGACAGATTTGCTGAGGGGTTTCTTGGGAGTAAGGCATTTGTTTTTCACTCAGAAGTGACTCAAGTTAATTTGTAGTAAAAACAATTGATTTAAGTACCATAGAAAGATAGTACCATAGATAATTTAGTTTCTATAATTTTAAATTATCTTCAGGGAGGCGGGGATGAAGGGGGTGGTTCGGACATAGGGGCCTTCGTTGGCGGTCTCCTAGGTGCCCTCATTAATGGAGTTACTAACCCGCCTGGTGCTGTAAGTATTGCCACTGTTGATACTGTGTTCTATTGTCACTGATGACATGTAGTTTGTTATCGACTGTTTTAAAAATTTCCGCTGAAATATAATGATTCTAGTTTGTTTTCATAAATGCTACGCCTTGAAGGTAGAGAAAGGATTTTTAGAGAAAGGTAACCTAACCTTATCATCTGAAACCCTTATTTCAGAGTAACATAATGCCATTTAAAATAGATCATATTACATGATTATGCAACCATGGAAGCCATCCCATACTGATGATAACATCACATTTCTTTTTATTCTAGAAAGGAGCTGGCATTCTCTCTGGAAAAATTCTAACTGGAGTCCTACCAGCCTTGAGTGGACCGGTAACAAAAAGTGAAATGTATATACTTGCACTATGCACGGTTTTTACTAATAAGTGGCACACTGCACATATGGCGATTGGTCAAGAACTTGTTCGGCGACCAAGAAATGAATCGAGATAATCCCACGACGTGCAACTAAATGTTGTTAAATTTTAGCCTCCTGATACAGACGCGAGTATGGCAGCGCAAGGGTTGGATTTAGGCGGATTTTTGTCAGGCCTTATAAAAACCGTCCTCGCTTCAAGCAGCGGCGGCGGCGGATCAGATGGAGGGGTAAGTATTTACATGAAGCAGTTTGAAATCGAGTTTCAATCTATTTGAATCCAGTTATTAAAAATGACATACGTCAAATCTCCATTAACGTTCATGTCAAACTATACATACCCTAAAGATCGCAAATTTTCTAGACAAAAGCAATTATTACAAAGATAAATTAAACCAAAATGACGTCATACGACGTCAGCATGAGTAACTTTTCTTTAAGGAACACATCTCAACTGTAAACTTTTTGAAAAAAGCGCATGGTTCAATTCAGTACAATACTGCTACCTATATGCGTCTGTTTCCTTCATAAAAACGTAGTAAATAGTCAAAGAATTGGCTTTTGACATGATTGGGTCTTAAATGTTCGACAAGATCAACTTCATAACATCGAACAATGCAGAAAGTCATATAACAAGAAATACAAAGTGTTCGAAAATATCAAGATAATAGTAAATATATGTCCAGAAACTCAGCCAGTATATTCAGCGTTTAAAGTCGCTTTATTCATTATTAGTTCTTAATAATAGTATACTAGGTAATCAATGATTAATTAATAAATAATAAATCATCTGCTAAAAGGTATTTGGGACATTTAATTACTAAGTCGTTTATAAATATTAAGAATTAGAGCGGTCCCAGATTGGAGCCTTGGGGAACGCCTGTATTTAATAACATATGTTCAAAATTTAACACCAACGTACTCAACAAATTGGGTGACCAGATAAATATGAATAAAAAAATTTAATAATCCCTGTGAAAAACCGATGCAATCATGTTTCGACAGCAGAACATAATGAACAATTTGTTGAATGTGTTTTGAAACTCAAAGTAAATAATATCAAATGGATCTGCTTATCAGAGACTCACTGAAGTACTGACTTAAGCAAGCAAACTTTGTTACACATGACCTTTTTTCCACGAAGCCATATTGGTCAGGAGATACAAGTGTTTTAAATTTCGGACAAATGTAACTATATAAGGAAATTTATAAATGTTTAGGAAAGTTGCAAGGAATTAAGATACATTTCTTAAGAACCGGACATACAACAGCAGTCTTCTAAACCCCATAAAATATGTGAGCTGAAAGCTACAAGTTAAATATATGTAGGAGGTGCTTAACCCCACGAACGATCTGTCACCAGAAAACTTGGACCGCCACCCACCCCAGCTCTCAATTTATCTTATTATTTCTTATATCTATTTATTATATCTTATTATTTTAGAGGTTCGAATGATATCTTGCTCATTTAATTGGTCACTGAAAATTTCACTGTCTCTGAGCAAATGACCAGAAGCTACCAGCGTTTGTTATTTTTGTGTATAAACTTTGAGATATCTCTTGGTCTTTATAGAGCCATTACTGATCATTGTTTATTGTAGAAAAGTATACTGTTTAAACAAAAAGTGGCAAATTTCAAAATGGCGGCTCAAAATATGAAGGGCTCCTTAAGTTACAAATTTGCTCCGAATGAAATACGAATTTTACTGGAATGTAAGCCCTAACATCAATATAAAAAACCTTCGGGTGCACCCATCCCTCATATTATTACAATAAGTGAAATTGAAAATGTCATGTTTCAAATCGGTGGCAATTTGGTCAAAATAATTACACGTAATTGCACTTTTATGATGATTAGCCATACCTTCAAGTATTTACTCAATTATAAACATGGGTTGAATGTAAGTTAATTATCAAGTAGAGAAAGTGCACTCCAGCCATTAAAAATTACATCAATGCAAGACAAGAACTTTATTACTATAATTAATACTGATGTGTTTTTCAGGGTGGCTCCAATATTTTCCAAATAATATTTTCGCTGATAACGTCTGTGGTGTCGTCCTCATCATCATCGTCATCAAAGCGTTAGGAATTAAGACGACGCGGAGAGCAAGGTAATCTAGGAAAGGTAATCTAGGTGGCCCGTAAAAATATTTTACAGAAAATATTTACTCATTTATATTATGTTCCTAGGCTCCTAACTAAAAGGTATGGAGGATGACGTAGCTGCTAGAACAATAATATATAAGGCGTTTAATAAATTAACTCGATCTAGTAAATAACTTGTCTTATTTGTTACATTTCTGCAAGTAATACCTAAGGAAACGTTAGCGTTGTTACTGACCTTGCTCTGTAGATTTTTAAATTTTTGCGGTAACATTCACCATTGTTTTGACATTGACTGTTTCTGAACTACCGTTTGTACGAAACATTGAGATAATACTCTATTATGATCCAAATAAAGTTCATTATCAAGTATCTAATTATTTTTTTATATTCAGAAGTTATAATCAACCCGGATATACTACTTGCTCATATGCAAGTAGTAGCGGTCGAGGATGTTACATTTTAGTAGAAGTAAGAGTTTGCAGATCAACGGAATTTTTTACAATATTTACCTTTCACTGAATAAGTTAAAAGGTATTCCTTCATACTATGTCTAGTTCGTAATTAAATCAATACAGGAAATTTAAAAATACTTTCTACATGGCGCTTTGTCAAAAATAGTACGTAATAGCCTTCGGAGAATAGTAAACCATATACTTTAAACTTGATGAGTGAATTTGTAAAAAAAAATCAAAACACCTCATTTCGGTCATCTTCTGGCCTAAAACTGAGGCATATCAGCTACTTAAAATAATTCAATTGTTGGATTTAAACCGAGAGTAACTTGCCGTAAAACTTTAATGAAATATCTGTCCTACCAGTGGGAAATTTATTAACGAAAAATGAGAAAGTTTGGCTCTCATATATATATATATATATATATATATATATATATATATATATATATATATATATATATATATATATATATATATACAATTTATAGAATAGGCGCAGTTCCAGCCAGCCAAAACTTGTTCTCACTCAACCTCAGAGAAATATTTGTTTTTCATTGCTACAAGTAATATTGGTATTTTAAATTTCATATGTTTATCTCAAACTATACCATTTACCACTTTACTTTCTCAAAAATGTTATTTTTTATTTTCCCCGTTTTCTTTTAAATTTTTTTCTTATATATATATATATATATATATATATATATATATATATATATATATATATATATATATATATATATATATATATATATATATATATATATATATATATATATATATATATATATATATATATATATATATATATATATATATATATATATATATATATATATATATATATATATATATATATATATATATATATATATATATATATATATATATATATATATATATATATATATATATATATATATATATATATATATATATATATATATATATATATATATATATATATATATAATATATATATATATATATATATATAATATATATATAATATATATATAATATATATTATATAATATATATATATAATATATATATATATATATATATATATATATATATATATATATATATATATATATATATATATATATATATATATATATATATTAGCTTTGAAATTCTTTGCTATTCATATTTATTTTGTGAAAAGTAATCTTGGGTTTGTAGCATTTCATTACATAGAAATAAGCAACTAGACGAATAAGAAAGAAAACACACTTACCAGTACTATATCTGGACACACATACGGAAATGTGTGGTTTGAATCAATAGGTTCAACAAGATTTTATGCATTTTAAAGTTTAACATCTTCTGGATAACTGTATGCCTAATGCTTTTATATATAATATGTTCAAATAGAACAAATATAAATAGTAGACTAGGTTTGTGTATTCTAAGAATGAGTTCCGTCAAAAACTAATGTCATAAAATGTCACTGCAAGTGTTGGTGTATTGGTAATTTAAATTCAAGTATGAATGATCAATGAAATAAATCGTATACTGCTCTGAAGATCCTCAAGAAAGGTGAAAGAACTTGTACAACTTCTAAGTGATTCGTTTTCATATGCATAGTGATTCATTTCCGTATGTGTGTCCAGATATAGTACTGGTAAGTGTGTTTTCTTTCTTATTCGTCTAGTTGCTTATTTCTATGTAATGAAATGCTACAAACCCAAGATTACTTTTCACAAAATATATATATATATATATATATATATATATATATATATATATATATATATATATATATATATATATATATATATATATATATATATATATATATATATATATATATATATATATATATATATACATATATACATATATATACATATATTTTTTGACAATTTTGATCTCTTGTAATTTTGCTTTAACTATGACAGTTTTCGAGATATTGGCCGTTGTTTCTCTGACAGTGTAATGTCGTTATTATAATTTTTTTTTCTCGAAATTTCTTTATGACTTATAAACGAACGCTTAGATTTTTTCATGTTTGGGGGATAATGCCTATTAATTAAGGCGCATAAAACAAGCGGTAAGAATGTTCAAAAACTTGCACAGTGGCGGGGTGGAAGGGGTGGTCCACCCCTTTCGTTAATAGAACTTCTACGCCAAAGACTATTTAAAAAAAAATGTTATTTTCATTATCTACATACAGTTTAACAAAAATAATGTCCCTTCTTCTGTTTCGAAATTCCTGTGCGTTTCCTAGTTATTTTGATTTATAGTGTTTGATGTGGTACTAAATTAAGTAATTTATTTATTAGCAATAATAATTATCGGCTAAATATTTAATTCTTTCAACGAAACCTACCTAAATATGGTTTGTTAAGGATTCTAAAAAGCCGAAATCTCTTTATCTCTTTCCAAGTAATTACAAAACAATTACAAAAAAAAACATTAGATGAACATTGATGTTAATGTTTATGGAGATATAAACATTTTTGAATTTATAGCAATATTTAATTAACAATAATAATTGTGGAATAAATAACAATTGTTAGCAATAATGATTTATAAATAACAATTACAAGAATTAATAACAATAACACTAGTACCTACATACATAAAATTAGATACTTTGTTCAAAATGTAAACCGTTCTTCTCAATACACATTTCACTGCGACGTATCATAGAACGTCTTAAGTTAACTAAATGATGCACCCTTATTTCATTGCAAGCATCTCTAATGCGATTTTGAAGTTCCTCAAGTGTATTAACCGGAGTGGTATACACTATTTCCTTAATGAATCCCCACACAAAAAAGTCAAGTGGTGTTAAATCGGGGGATCTGGGAGGCCACGCCACTGGACCTCCACGACCTATCCACCTCCCTGGATAGTTATTGTTTAGCCAATTTCTTACATTTCTGCCATAATGGGCCGGGCACCCATCAAGTTGAATCCAAGACTGTCTTCTTAAATTCAAAGGAATGACTTCCCATATATTACCATGGTGTTCTTCTAAAAATTGTAGGAAATTTTCTGAATTTACACGTTGTGGCAAGAAATAAGGTCCAAACACGTGGTTGCCGTAAATTCCAATCCAGACATTTGTACTAAATTCATGTTGAAAATTTCGTGGTCGAATGGCATGTGGGTTTTCATGTGCCCATACATGCAGATTGTGAAAATTTACTATACCACGACGAGTAAAACAAGATTCATCAGTCCACAGTATATTGGATAAGAAATCCCTATTATTTGGAATGGAGTTAAGAACCCACCTACAATAAGTAAGTCTTCGTTCAGCGTCACCTGGACATAAACCTTGAACAGGTTGAAAATGATATGGGCGTCTGTGATCCCGTTTTAAAACCCGGGAAATTTTACTTTGGGAAATACCAAGAGCAATAGCAGCACGTCGAGTACTTGTCGTTGGGTTCCTATTAAATTCCCGCAATATACGGTCTCTATCTCGTCCACGGTTGTTCTGTCGGCCCCCGGGTACATTTTTCAAACCCTGGTTAACAAATCGACGGTGGATACTCACAAAAACGGAATGATGAGGTTGTCGTCTATTTCGAAATCTTCTTCGATACTCCCTTATAGCTGCGTATCTTGAATTCCCATTTGCGAACCCATAAATAAAATGAATGTCGGCTTGTTCGCTATTTGTAAATGTAAACGGCATGTTACACTAATTAAAATCTGGCAAATCACATAAAATAACTTTTTAATCTTAAAAATAATAATTAATATCAGTGAAAATATTCAAGATGAAGCAAAATTGTTTGTAGATAAACTTGTAATACGTCAAACTGTCGTTTCAAAATATGACATAATGCATACTTGTTTTCCAAGGAGTATAATATTTTGTTGCAATTATTACGTACAGTTACAAATACGCTAGTTTTAAATGGAAATTATTTAGCAAACAACAACAAAAATTGAAACAGAAATTGGTACATGCACAAGTTTAATAAAACTTAAAGGAAATTTTTAAGACTTTTGGCAACTGCACAATAATCTATTGTATTGTAAGTACATTTGTAATTTAACAGATTTCAACATATAAAAGTATTGTATTTGAGTAAGGCTTGATATAACAAATATTTATTTTGACTACATTGGAAAAAGATAAAGAATAAGAGATTTCGGCTTTTTAGAATCCTTAACATATTTAACCATATTTAGGTAGGTTTCGTTGAAAGAATTAAATATTTAGCCGATAATTATTATTGCTAATAAATAAATTACTTAATTTAGTACCACATCAAACACTAAAAATCAAAATAACTAGGAACCGCACAGGAATTTCGAAACAGAAGAAGGGACATTATTTTTGTTAAACTGTATGTAGATAATGAAAATAACAGTTTTTTTTTAAATAGTCTTTGGCGTAGATGTTCTGTTTACGAAAGGGGCGGAGCACCCCTTCCACCCCGCCACTGTGCAAGTTTTTGAACATTCTTACCGCTTGTTTTATACGCCTTAATTAATAGGCATTATCCCCCAAACATGAAAAAATCTAAGCGTTCGTTTATAAGTCATAAAGAAAATTCGAGAAAAAAAATATAATAACGACATTACACTGTCAGAGAAACAACGGCCAATATCTCTAAAACTGTCGTAGTTAGAGCAAAATTACAAGAGATCAAAATTGTTACAAAGGGGCCGTTATTTTAGAAATATGTATCAGATAATGTCAGTGGCGTACGAAAAAAAAGTTCTATTATGCAGAATAGTCGAAGTACCCGAAAAAAGTAACATCCACTATAGTATTTTCGACAGGAACAATACAACATGTTGATCCTATGCAGGTTAAGATATGTGTAAAATATTTAGTGAATATATCATTCCGTTCAGAAAATATTACACATTAATGTAAAAAAAAATGAAACTTTAACACCTTGTATCTTCCTTAGGAAGCTAGATCGGCCATATATGTATAGGCACTTTTCTTTTTAAAAACGTGCGTTCTATCCCCTGTTAAAGTTTGTCTACAAAAAACTGACTCACCCTGTATATATATATATATATATATATATATATATATATATATATATATATATATATATATATATATATATATATATATATATATATATATATATATATATATATATATATATATATATATATATATATATATATATATATATATATATATATATATATATATATATATATATATGTATTACAATTCCAAACACATGACATGGTATACATGCCATATGAGAAGGGAAAAAAATGTGGCTTTCTTCCAACACTGATATAGTCACCGAAACAATTGATTGCCCTCAGCCAATGATACAAATAATTTAAAGCAAGTCCGAAGAAAGTTAGGCAATGCATCTAGATGACATTGAACAAAAGAGAGAGTGGCGACTAGTCTGCAGCGGAATCCGTACGTAAAGGAAATGGAAATTGTGTGTGTGCGTTGACGGTCAGTTTTCCGAGCGATTTTCTTACAAAATCCGGTTAACTCTTGAGTGTGTGATAGTTTGGAAAGTTTGTATTTGACTGGTAAGTAAAGGGAGAAGTTTTAGATTACGCTATATTTTGTCTTATGTAACTGAGCGGTTTAAAAAGGAGACTTCGTTGCGACACGTCAGAGGCGTATCATTGCTTTTCCCAGATTCTCATTGTTGGCTCAGTGGCGCACAAGGGGGGACAGATTTGATTAATTTGATGTTTTTAGGTTTGTTTTATCGTTTTGTGAGTTATTTATTCATTTGTGCAATTAACAATTTTTAATTGGTTCAGGATTACCTATAATAGGTATATATAGTGATAATAGAGGATTAGACGACTTGGAACTTGTAGAAATAATTGCAACAGTGCTGCACAATATGGCCAGACAAATGATTGAGCCGGAAACACCACCCCCAGAGAAATATAAATTTAAATGAGCTAAATTACTTAATAGAAACCGAGAATGAAATGCCTATAGTAAGAAATCGTTTTTTCTCTTCTTTTATCGTGAAAAACAATTAAGACACTTTTTTCACAAAATATCGAAAATCTCGCAAAAATTTCAAATTGACAAACGACAAATATAATAAAAAACTGAGGTTAATATTAACCATAGCTACCACAAGATAGCGATATGTCCAAATTTCACCGGTGTGTCCAACATAAAATTTAAAAAAAATTTTTAGAGGTGCCTAGTGTAACAGATACTTAGGAAACTAAGGAGAGCTGAAGAAACCTGCAACCAAACAAAAATTAAGGACAACTTGATGGACTCTATGGATTCATTTGGTATTCTTTGTTTAACCATAAGTTTATGCAATCGTGCATAAAACGAATTATTTTGGCAATATATATAGAAAAACTTTTTACCTCAATATCGTAACATGAATTTCAGTTGAGATCGAGATATTCCCGCTCTTGATCACACTGCTAAAGCTTCTATTTTTATACACACTGGATTTTCTCATTCGAAGCAATATGTAGTAGTCAGGGATCAGAAGGTCGAAAAGACATTTCTAAAACATCGAACTGTGCACTCGAGATATGCTTTTAAGAAAATATGTAAAATGTGGAAATGACCTGGCGGATGCAACTTCGGAGGCGTCCATTAAATTCGTAAGTGCAAAAAAAATGATATTATTTGTTAAACATTATGTTACTATGTTAAACATTTTAAATTATTAAAATGTTTGGTCGGTACCAGTAACATTATTTTAGTATTTTAATACGTAAGACTAGTTCTTAACTATTCTGATGAATGTTTGTTGGGTTAGGTAGTAAGTACCTATAGTCTACGTCTAAGATATTGGTTGTTGACTTATATTGGGACCAAATACACTTATAATATAAATACGGAAATTGATAGCGTTACTCATATCTAATAACAAATTATAAAAAGTGTTTATATACTACTGTCTATGGCCAATTTTTCTTTATCTCTTATGGGCACAGGGAAAAGAACTTATGAAAAAATAATCAAAGCGGAGAGGAACGATATGGGAATGGTTTCAAAGTTGACCGGGTAAGACGATTTGTTAGCGCACGATGCGAAATATCATAGGTCGTGTTATAGCCATATATTTCCAAATATTACATACAAGTCTTTTTAAATCAATTGGAAATTAATAAAAAAAACCCACAGCCGAAGACCCAACTTCTTATCAAACTATGATGAAACAGAATCAACGAGAGACTCACATTCAGATTCACGTTATTCCTTTGTATCTGAAGCTGCTATTATTAATGTCTGTAAAGAACAAACTGCTCAAAATGTAAATATAATTTTGCACCAAGCTGGAATTTAAAAAAAACATGAACATTTTAGTTAGCGAGAAGCTTTCCAAACTCCTCATGTTAATCAACATATTAATCAAATTTACAAAGCAAGTACCAAATATGTTACTAAAATGTATACCTTGTCTTATCGACGATGTCGACGTGTGAAAATAAGCTGTCGTTCCTTGCATAATTATTATGGCGTTGTTCGACAAGTTATACAAAAAAACTTTTTTCAATTAGGATTAGGCTTATTTATATGTACACCATTTAGTATCAAGTAGACTTTTGGTCCTCCTATACTTTATTACGCCGCGCCCCCCGGACAAGGCGTAATAAAGTAGGTGTCCGTTGAAACGGCTGCGCTCAGCGCGCATCGGCGTTACACAAAAAAATCCTGTCTCGGAAACCTTTACCACTTGTGAAAATTTCTTTTCAGCAAAAACTTTTCCACTCCTTTGAGCACATTTTTCGTCGCTTAATCATATATCTATCTTCAATCGTTCAAAAATTTTTGCGATGCTGAAATCTTCACCTCAGTTTTGGTACCGCGCCTCAATGTCAACAATCTTACAAATTCTTTATTAAAAAAATGATTTTTTTGCACATACCGTTGAAATATATAATGATTAATTCGGATTTTCACTGGTGCATTTGTTTTTAAATATTAAAAATGGCGTCACAATAGCAAGGTCAACACAAAAAATAGTTTTTTTACTATAATTGAAAATAATGGAAACATATTTTTTTATTCTTTTATGCAATTATTAATTTTTTGATCCCTCCGGGGTTGCATCCGCAAGGTCATTCTACTCATTCTACATTTTTTTTTAAAGTATATTTCGAGTGATCGAATTTCGGGGTGCTAATTCCCAACTATAGGTTTACATAAATGCATAAAAATAGTATGGCTTATTGCTTCACCCAGAGATGGACCACATAACAAATGCAAGCATTTGAACAATATTCCGTAGGCAACAACAACGCCACGACATAATTAACATTAAACCAATAAATAATGCAGTTGCTGCTTTCCACTAAAATAAACTCTGCAATTCTGGTAATTGCTACACATTTAATTCTTCTTGCACTAGCCATAAATTTATTACTGAAATCGATTGCTAAACACATGTCATTAGGTCTAAATTTTCCATCGTTTATAAAAACTAATAAACCTCTCACCCATTACTAAACATTTAATAAACAAAAAATATCCACATACGCTTATAAACATATAAGGCAGTTAAACATAATATGCAAATTCATGACTGCAAAATAGATATTTATTGTTCAATACAACTTTTCTCTTTTTTTTGTAAACCCAATATTACAAAATCAGCAAATTTCCGAACAATTACGTGCTACCAGAACATACTCTGCATGTTTGACCTTTATTATCAAGGCGAGATTGAAAAGTTCTAGTTCAGTCAGTCCCCGTGACTAGTTCCTATATTGGTTGTTAATTGATTTTGAAAAAAATGCAAAACGACTATCCCACAACGCAAGACATTGCAACAAAGTATGCAGGTGAGCGGGACTTAAATATATTTGCGTTGGAGATATTTTTACCGCGAACATAATAGCCTCCATAAATATAAAATATATATCCCACATGCGGTATATATTCTATTAATATATACACAGCTTCAAAAAATCACTCACCACAACACTACCAGACTTTGTAGCCATCACTTTTAGAATCCACAATAAAAATAATGTTCATCCGCAAGTGTGTCTTTAATTGGTGGTTAAATCTTAATTTATATTAAGATTGAGCTCTGTGCCACAGATAAAATCAAGTGAATTATCACGAAAATTATCGATTATTATAATTATTATATGTAGTAATATAATAAGTGCATTAAAATTTATGCAATATTCAACGCATGAAAACGTGTTACCTTGAAACTGCTTCAGTTCATTTTGATGTGATTTAACAGAAAGTGTCACTTTATAGTTCAAGAAAAATATAATTTTTCAAAAAACCTTCGCCCGGCAAGCTGATTTTTCAGGGGTGACGGAGTATCCAACCAAAAGTCACACTCCACACCCCTTGTAGGGTGTTGAAATAGGGGTGGGTTATTTTTTTAAAAAAAAATTTCCAACCTGTACATAATAATATTCTCTACAACTTTGCACAATTAAATTTTTTGGTAATTTTTTTACGGTCCCACGCCCCATATATGGGAAAACAACCACCATATTTATTTAATCCTTCCTACCTATATAATATATAAATACACATAGTGGCATAATGTGTTTGCTTTTACAAATCGTTAAATGTATAATTATATAAATACACACCACAGATATGGCATCCCATTTGTTTCAATTGTCGTAGGTACCTCAAAATTTCGTTTGAACAACACTATTAAAAATGCTTAAATATTTCAAAAATAAACACTCTGGAAAAGCCGTGTGACTTCTATTAAGTACAAGTAGCCCCCAAAAACAGCCCCAAAATAATGAGGCCACCCCTATTGCGCTAAAGTAGTAAAGCTTGCGTAGGTGTCAGACTGCGATTTTTTGGTTGGAAACTCAGAAGACAATTCTCGATTAACCCTGCAAAAACCAGCTGTTTAGCCTTTTGTTTGTATATTTCAGGATTAACAGGATTACATTTATTCCATGTAACGGAATAGCATTGGATAGAACAAGGACATAACTTTGTTACAGCGCTAATAATTTTGGAGAGTCATTTATGTTGACCAGGAAAAGTAAAAGTCCCAGCACTGATCCCTGGGTCAGTCCCTTTTCAATATGCATCTATTTTTTTTCTATCCGATCTTAGATCAAGTGTCTACAATTAATCTGATCTAAATATATTTTTGGGGTACAGAAATTTTGTATACTAAGAAAAATATGACCTATATGAAACAATGTCGTCACTCTGTGCTATATATCTCTTCCTTTACAAATGGCTTTTAGATGATTTTTGAACATCGGCATCGCAAGTACAGATCCACTTCCTAAAATACCAACTCAGATGACTAAAAACTTTTTGTTTATTCATTGACAGTTTGTTCAGATGAGAATTACTTGAATAATTCTAACGTGTACATAACTATCATCGTCTCAGGTTACTTAGGTCATGTTGGGTATGGCATAATGGATTATTTAAATTATTATATTCATACCGGAAAGAGAATAATAGTGAAAGTTCTTCAAGAGCTATCTCCGATCAATGGAAGAACCCATACGAACGCATTAGTTGGCGTTAATTTCGGAGAAATTTGACCTTCCCATATTAGACATCAAAACTGCATCATTTACAAGCTGTTATGCAAAATACGAATGGTATTTTCATGCAATATTTTAGTTAAGTAACAATAATAGTGGTACTATATAACACGATATATATTAGGTATCTCTAAGCCATTTAATCATTTCTTCTTATACTTGTTTTAGGGTTGCTGTGCTCAATATTATTTCTCTGTATTCATATTCTCAGTGGGCACCTTTGTTTTTTTAATCAGATACCAGTCTACTTATTATCGGATTAACATAAGTCGTTTACCTCACGAGTCATTAGTTTGTTTGTTATTTATCAGTTGTATTTTGTAAGATCTATTTTTGCATGCTTCCTTGAATTTGTCAACATTTTTGCATTGTATTTATTATTTATTGCTTGGATTGAAAAAATATTGGATAGGTACTATAAATTTGGTCACAAATATGATATATGCCTTTGTATAAATGACCATCATAAAGTTAAATAGTAGTAATAATATGACGTATCCGTAGTCGCAATAAAAAAACTCCATTAAAATATATGTTAGCAGAACTCTTTCTATTCCATTTTCATGAGTAATTCTTTACTTATTTACTAATCAGGAGGGGAAGTTTACCTAAAATGGGATACTTAAGGTTTGGACCTGGTTTAAAAAAAAGTTTAAGTACAAAATGACGGACAACCTTCAGTATGGATAAACCAAACATAACTTTATTCAAAAAATAAACCTAACATATGAAAGTATTAAACATAGAACAACATATTTTTTTATTGTGATAGTCAAATTTCCCATTTTCGGAACATGTACCTATATCTAAAACGAGATCAGTAGTGTTTCTAAAATGGAATTATATCTCCAAGCACAGGTCCACAGGTCCACAAATGAAATAACTGGCCTCGTTATCTGATACACCGCAAGCTTCGTGGACCCATCTCTGGCAGGAAGTGCACCGAATCCACTGGTCACCAGGTTTGCTGGTTAGAAACTCGACTTCACATGGCAAAATCATCGTAATTGCACATCCCGTAGAAGCATATGACGCGTCCCATTTTAACAACACATCAACATGTAAACAAACAATGCCTGTATGTTTTCGATATAAGAATATAACCTTAAAATTTCATACGTTAACTGGTCATTTATGTCCTAGCAACTGATAAAAAAAATTATCGCAAAATGCTTATGTTTGTAGATGTATTTTTTTTAAAAGAAATACGTTAAAAACTTAAAACTCGCCTAGCGGCGTTGCACCAGTCAGGATTTTGTTCAAACTGCTGAAGGTTACTCATACACTGAGAGGAAGTATTAAGTCAATTGCATAACAGATGGCGCTGCATGTACTACAAAATAATTAGGGTATCCCGTCTTACAACAGTACCTATCCCATTTTAGATAAACTTGCCCTACTTACTACTAAATAATTCTTTAAATATATCAATACGAGGTATATTTTTTACATTCCGTGTCGTTGTTCTCTTGTCTCTGTAAATGAATGTCATATTATCTGCCGAAATGCTAAATCCACTGTTTTTATTTCCTCCATATTCCAATTGAAAAATCTACTACTGATTGGCCTTCTGGCCCCCTTTATCCCATCTCTGGTGGTGGTCTCATCCCTTCTGTTATCCCGAAGAGATTCCGTTTATGATGGCTTGAAAAAGGGTATATATCGGCCATTTCTGACGGGCTGCAGTGAGAGGGAAATTCTAAATTGATTCGGTTCAGTGTACATTCAAGTGTACAAACGGTGTACTAACAGAGTACTTATAATTAACAAATAACTTAAAAAATAATAGATACATTCATTCCAGGGAGAAAAATAGGAAGCCTCCTACTTAACCTCAAAAAATTATGCACAAATTAAATGCACGGTGCACAAATTGTCTAAGCAAAAATGTCCTCAGTGATAGGTCGCAAGCTGTTTTTATTGGCATGGAAATTTCCTAGACATGTCGAATGTTCCTAATTTACTAGCGCCTTCTGGTTCTTGGATATATTTGTATATTGCCAGATATTCCAGTTATATAATAGCATATTAGTATATTAAACAACAAGTTTTGAAAAGCAAAGTTTTCTATATAAATACAGCTATTGAGTAAGATATATGAGCCTTGCTTTTCTCAATAGGTTTCTTTATAGTATTTTTTCGCATTTTGTGTTAGTCATTATAAGTAAATAATCATAGATATAAAAGCATTACAAAGTTAGAAATTTTAAAAAAAATAGAATTGAAATGATAGAAGTGAAAACTTCTAATTTTCTAATTTTAAAATATATACTGTAATCGTCCGCCCGTATTACCACAACACCGATGCTTCAGATGCTTCAGGCAACAGATGCTTCAGGCAACAGATGCTTCAGGCAACCGGCGCTAGATGTGGCCCCACTGTATGTTGCTTCAAAATACCTACTCATAGTTAGCAAATACTGCGCCCGACCTGATATATTATTTTCTCTCTGAACAGGTATTATTATTTTAAATAAAAATGCTGAGGCGCCTAAAGAAGTTTTCACTTTTCACTTCAAAAATACGCCTGTTATATAACCTATATAATTACATTATGTATATAATGGATTAGTTCGGTGAATCAACAAAATATAATATCGATATTGTTATATAAAATTATTTATACTTATCTCTGTATCCATGAAGTAATATCAGTTACAAAATAAACAATAATATTTGTGATTTATATTGTGGAATTTTCCTCTGATCGGACTTCTTCACTGCTATTATATTCTAGGAATGAAACAATAGGCCTATGGAAGTGGAAGCTAAAATATGCTGTAAATACTTTAGATTTAAGTTTATCTCTCTCGCTAAGTCAACGAGTGGACTTTACTCGACTGAGCGTTACATAGACAAACGTGACGCGTGACGGCCCAGTCTCATTCAATACCCACAAACTCTCTCTACTGTTTCGCTCTGTCGACTGATGATAAGTAGTCGACTCGAGCCGACTTTACCCGAAGGAGCGTTACATAGTCATAGTCCAGTCTCATTCAACACCCGCAAAAATAAAAGTGCTGAGCGCGCCTAATGAAGTTTTCACTTCAAAAATTCATAATACCTACCCAGGTACCTAGGTACCTACCTTCCGTAACCTAGGAACCTGACACTTTATTTATATGACAACAGTTGATAAGTTTCATATTTGTGAATCGAAATATAGTTACGAGTTTAAATTACAAATTGAGCATAAAAATGAGCCTTGCTTCTGAAAACAATTTGGAAAATTGTCCTCAAGACATAGTAAATGTCGCTCTAGTAAAAGGCGAAATACGAGAAGGAATATGGAATATTTTGTAATTGGAGGATGACCATAAACGCACTAACAACTGATGAAAGTATTTATTTGCTAGCGTATTTATTTGAGAAGGTAAGCTTTTTCGTGTACTCGTGAGTTATGATTAAATTTTTATTAATTCGTTTAAACATCAAAATAAGCGGAATTAAAAATAAAAATCGACGTATACGAGGATTTTAGATAGAAATGCCAGTCTTAAGAAATATTGAATTTATCCGTTACTTTTCTAACGCACTGTATAGTAGTGACATTTTTATTCGGTGAAATGAACGATTTTGTATTTAGTAAAATAGCACATTATCAGTCATTATGCGAAAAAAAATATGATGAGAACCGCATACAACGGTATGTTCAATGTTCATTTAAAATAAGGTATTAATAGATCTACACAATAGCGATAACAAACACAAGGACGATATTATTAAAATATTGCAATAATTATATGCAAGTGTTTAATATGATAATTTTGATCAGTAAGTAAAAAGTAATATAAAACTCGTAAATGTTACAACTACTATTAAAATAATTTACAGATTTTTAAATAAAACATTTCATGAGTTGAGTATTGATGCATTGTGGCATAATTATATACGTTCTTATAATAATATATGATGATTTTACATCTTTTTAGTACTATTCTGTCTACATAAAGTCGTTTTCTATAGAATACCAGTACCTAGATGACCCAATAAGCATAACGATCTGAGCGTTAGGAAACGCTTTCATTAAGCTATCGAACTTTATCCTTAACATTAATTTGCACTTCTTCGGTAAATATTGTGTCGCAATCAATTCATTGCATATGCTGGATAATAACATATATTATGCAAGAAAATGTTTTCAAAGTTGATGCACATTACCACCAATATCCACTTATAAGTGCAACCATTGAAAAGTGCTTATAATTAGATAGCATTTCACAACTCTTCACTGTCATATTTGGAAATACTTTCGCCTAAAATATTGTACGCAGGGCTACCGCCAGTTACTTTACTTATGATTACTTTACTTACTGTATGTAACTCAGTTGCTAGTTTTATCATAATATATGCCTCCTTATAAACAAAATTGACTTAATCTGCGAAAGTGGTTTTTTAAAAATTTCGATTAAGAGAATTTAGTTATATTTTAAATTCAAATATAACAATACTCATTGGATGCCATAAGTGTTATTGCATGAGTTGTCTCTAAGTTAAATTGAATATGCTAGAAATAGTGAATATGCTAGAGATTTTTGTTCGGAGACTGAAACGCTCGGTAAGGACGGTAACTCTTCCACCGATTAACAATGTGAACAAATAGAAGCAGGACTGCAATGCTCGGTAAGGACGGTAACTTTTTCACCGATTTTATCAGTGTATTGCACTAATTGCATCTGATGTGATTTTTGTTCGGAGACTACAACGCTCGGTAAGGACGGTAACTCTTTCACCGGTTGACAATATTAACAAATAGAAGCAGAACAGTGATCAGGTGCAATCAGTGTACCAATATTCTGTCAGTAATGTAAACTCGGTAATATATTTCGCATATATGAATCAGCTAGAGATATGCTAGAAAGGACTGTAACGCTTTCATCGATTGACAATATGAACAAATAGAACCACAGTGTAATAACTGTTTGTAAATTTACTCTGAACATCACTGATAACTTGTTGCCAATACTTATTAAGGTAAAATTACACATGGTTTGTAACAATACAAGCTTCTTTTAAATTTGTCATGAAAATACAATGTACCTACAATATTTTAGATTTACTACCATTTATATTTAAGTTTAGCCCCAAGGTTATACAATTAAAATAACCTACAGATTCTATAGTAATTTGTTCCGAACGTAAATATATAACAATTTTCTTTTTTAAATTGCAATTTGCATTATTACATTATACTTTTATTATGTAAATTGTATTTTTACATTGTAACCAAATATTTTTACATTGTACTTGTATATTGTATATTTACATTGTAGCTCATATTTTGAACTATATAATATATACATTTTAAATTATATTTTTACATTGTAAATATATATTTTAAACTAGGAATTTTCCACATTCGATTTAGTTTCCACCAACACCAAAACACTTTTACTTCGCTCGACTAACATATCGCCAACCAATTTTATTGATTAATTATGTGTTTGAACATTCAAACCACTAGATACAAATCAGTAGGTGAATTTTTTAACGATATATTTAGTATGCAACTGATATAAATAAGACATACTATCAATTAGCGTTTGCAGTGATTTGTGGCTCATAAAATATTTAGTTTGTAATTGGAAATATAAAGTAGATAACAATTTTAAAGATAGTTAGTATTGCTTTCTCTCTTTGATGGCCCAATGACGTTGATAATGGTCTGAGATATTGGCACTATGTCCTTAAAAAAATACCCGTTTTCGTTTGACCCTGAAGGTCTTGTCGTTTTAAACGGGTTATCTTTTGAAGCATGGGGTGATCAAAAATTACAGTCTCATTTTTTTTTGTTTTCGAATGAATGCTATTCTTTAACAAAGTTTTTGTTTGCCTAAAAATATGATGGCTCTGTCAAAAATTGTGTCGTATATAGAGGGTGGTTAAGAAGTACAAAATCTTAAAATTTGGTAAGAGTAAACTTTTTTGATCACCCCGTATAAAAACATAATTGTGGCAAAACCATCATTAGTTTTTTATACGTGGTGATCAAAAAGTATAAACTTTACACTTACCGTATTTTAAGATGTTGTAATTTTTGACCACTCCGTATAATAA